>OMNV01020106.1:32179-145202 GCA_900303265.1 Brotula barbata
GCTCGTCAAACATTGGATAACATAAGGGAATCATCATTCCTCTGCTGTCTCTGCATCAGAGGAAAGATTATGAATGCCATACTACAATGGTCTATTGATGCTCCACATCACTCCAACAGATTGATGTGCAACCAAGAATCAGAATGTTAACTCCTCACTCACCTGAGAACCTATAGGTGAGGGAGTCATTGCTTACTTATGTGTGAAAGACATGCAACTAATAGTCTGTAGTTAAGGTTAGAGGAATGTGATGGTTAATGAAGTCCGATATTTACACAGACCTTGACAACAATTGCTTTCAATGTGATGTCTCAAATTATGCTCGCGCATGCACATCATCAGCTCAAACTGAAGAGGTGAACAAATGCAAACAGATCATACGTTGGCTCCTGGCAGAGCAATAGGAAAACAAAGTCAAACCAGAGAGTCATTGTGGAATGAATCTCAAATTCTCCCAGCAGAGGTTATACTACGACTCCTCCTACAAAAGGTGGAACGTGTGTTTGAGCATACATGATGGAAGTTGGCCCAAATATCTGTCTATGTTGTTACATTTGTGTATTCCCAGTGGTGCATTAGCACCTGCACATCACTTCAGACGAGCTGTGGTGACAAACATCTTACTGTCTCTAGGCAACTGAAGCAAGCTGTTCTCTGTACAGACATGGCGGTCTGATTCCAGTGCATTTAGTCAAATAATTAATCTCCAGGCCTCTTAATTTGTCAAACCACAGCTTCTGTCTTCCTCATCTCCCCCTCCATCTGTTTTATTTTTCGCTCCCGGCTGTCATCCTCTCATCCATTCTCCTTCTTCACCTTCTCATGTACGGCATTCTATTTGTCTTACCGCACTGCTCACCTGCCACTGTCTCCAAAAGTGCCTTCCTCAGGATCCAAACCTCCTGTCTGAAGCTGATGATCAAATTGTCCTTCATTAGATTCAGGTCAGTGTCCTTTTTCCTGGACAGATTTCTGTATTCCTCCTTCCAGAAAGCAATGATGCTCTCCCCGTTCTTCTTGGACTGTAATTTACACTCAACCACTGTAGACTGAGTCATGTCGGGTTGATTGAGAGGTAACCTATGTAATTTTGTTGTATTTACACAACAAAATTGCCTCATGCAGCAGGTGTTCACCTTTGCACACGTGGGAGCTGACTGGCCATCAAGATCTGATTTAAAGGTTCAATATCTACATAATAATCTAACATAATCTCTGAAACTAATAGAATACTGCAGGTACATACAAATCTAGATGTTCTGCACGTGTCAGCTCTATGCCATCCTCTTGTGTGTGGACTATAGGTGGTGCTACAGCAACATTATAAATTTAAGAGGTCATAACTCAGTGGTCTGGATTGTAATGGAATAATCTGTCCTTGTACCAAACCCTAATATCGACAGAGAGGATTCAGATATTCTCTTAAATCAGAAGCACTATCAGCCAATCAACCTGATTGCCTATGACCAGATGTTATTACCCACTGCATTTCTTATCTTGTAACTCGTCCAATTTTTGGATACTTTTGATTGATTTTGGTACAAAAATGAACATCTTCTTTAAATCATTTCATATAATCAGGCAACCGTTTTAGACGGCTCATGGTTGCTTGCTGATTTAGCATAAACACAGATATAATAACGTTGGAACTTTGCCTAAATAGATATTTTTAAATCAGTGTAAAACGTACATTTAATTTGGGAAATAATCCTGAAGTGAAAGTGTTCAATAACACCTTTTCAAGTTTTGGTGAGTGATAAGATTTGATACTTTGTGCTATGGACATAATTGAGAGAATTGTCAAAAAGTAAAATTTTCTTTCTACTTTCTAATTTTACATAAATACAGAAACACACCTACACGCCTACACACAAACACACACGCACACCACACTAGAGTAGTATGCCCCCTTCTGGCAGGTTCTTTGCTCTTTGTGAAAACAGATTGAACTGCAGTCGCGTCTTTCAGTTCATTCTCCTTCAAATTGTCCCTCGTCAGTGAGGTTTTCTGTTGAGTTGAAGGAGATGCTCAATGTTTGCGCTTACATACACATGATAACGCCTGATTAAATGTGGATTAATAGTGGCCCAATCTGTAATCCCATGGGCTCAGTGAGAATCTTTAACCTTAAATTGTCAACTATGTAATCATTTGAAAAAATGAAAATATAAAATTAATCATTTTTTACACGTGTGCATGTATCCTGTATAAATCCATCTGACTCATACTTAGCTTTCAGCTGCATCTAACGATAAAACTGAAACTGCTGTTTAAAATCTTTCATAATAGAGTTCAGCCCTTAATTGAATTTGACTGTGTATGGACCGTTTTCACCATCACACTTATTAAAGACTGGTAAAATATCTAAAAGCTGACTCGTGTGTACATTATATACGCTATCACGCTTTTCATCCTTAGCAGTCAGATGAATAAACATCCATGATGTTACTTACCAAAGCAGGTGAATATGGAGTTTTTTCTGCATGGCCTGCACTGCACTAAGTGTCTCATCCAGAGAGTGGATGAGGACATGATAATGATCATGACAACATTTACAAGAGGAACAGAAACTGTTCCCCCTGTGATATCTGGTTGATAGTTATCAGTCTGAACTGTTGTTATCTAAAAAAGGAAACAATTTCTCAACCAGAGCCTTCACTGCAGCAGTTGCATCAGGAAATAAATAGATAAGTAAAATCTATGGTGAACACAGGTTGGGTCAAGTTAAATTTATTTCTGCAGCCCAATGTCATAAACAATGTCCAAAAAGGGCTTCATAGGCCAACATCACAAATTGTCTCAGCTCACTACCAAGGAAGACATGGAAAAATGTAAAAAATGCAAGGATCAATTTCTATTTGGATTTCTGCTAATTCTACAAAAAAGTATAAAACGTTATATGCTGTAGCTTTAAATGAGCACTGATCCGTACTCTGAAATATTACTACATCCAGAGACAGACCATCCACTTAGCCAAGAAGCGCCCCAGAGGAGATAAATCAAAGGCCCATCCCTGGGCGCTCTACAGCATTTTGCTCCAGGAGCATCCAGCTGTGGGGTTAAAAAAACCAATGGTTGATCGCACACCGTGGCATCTTGGCATGAAGAACAATTCAATTTTTCTATGATGAATGACCAGACTGAGGTGCATTTGAGACATGAGGCGGAATGAGGCCTCTAACAGCCAGCCACTACACAGAGCAAACAAAGCCTAAATCAGGTTATGATGCTAAACTGAGACGCTCCGTCCCATCCTTTTTCATTCTTCCTGGGGTTTTCAAAAAGAATGGCAGTTATTAATCCAAATTTTACTTTTTCATGTCAAATTTAGAATGGCTGTTTGTATCACAATAATTACAAATCTCCTCTCACGTACGATCTAAGATGATTTTGTTGGTGATACAGCAGTGGCAGCGATGGGTTAACGTCGCAATGTCATAATAAAGAAATAATCACGCATCAACATTTTAGCAGCAAAATTACCAGAGGGTCGCACAGATATTAATATGATTTAACAGTTTCACTTATAAATGAAAAATAAGCATACTGACTTGTTTAATTTAAAAGTAAAGGCCTGTGTTCAAATATTTATTGATACATTTTATGACTTTTTCCATTTTTGAATGCAAAATTTAACTTTACTCTCTACTCGTAATGTGTCAGTTAAACACAGTGAAGTACATTAGTTACCTCTGAAAACCTGTGGAGTTAATGTAGACAGTTGTAGACCTCTGTGTACAGACTCTGCAGTTCAGCTACTGTACATCTTGCCAAAATAGTGAGAGCTGGATGGACTCAACGATACATACCTGCAAAGTCGGATTCACTCCACCCTGTGCTTCCTGTCTATCTCCATTTGTGCCTAAACAGTAATGCAGAAATTCCACAACCTTCACAACTTTATTGGGGCATTATCTTCCTGTCATAATTCAACAGCATCATCTGACAGCAATAACACCATACTTTATACCGAGATCTGAAATCATTTTACTGGCTGTTGGACTTGGGAGAGCATTTCATTGAAAAGATGGTGTAGAAAAAAATAAAATCCACGAGAGTGAGCCCAAGGATAACAGAAGAACCCAACGTGATATCATGACACAGCTTATTGTCATTTTCATTGTTATCTTTCTCACTGACACTATTGTTTGTCATTGTCCTCAGCATTGCTCTTATTGTTGATGCTGCTGCTTCTGTCTATGTTGTTACTCTTCCTGCCCTTTTGTCATAATCATTACACTTCCTGGACGGAGCTCACCTGACAGTTGAATCCTCATTGATCAAATTTTGATGATTAAGTTATTTCCAAGTGGGAAAGGGTTATTTTCACTTGCAGGCTGAAATCTGTCTGGCATGATTTCAGGCTCCCCATACCGTGTGCCCCACTTGCTGAAGACAGAACAGGAAAATAAAGTAGTTTCCAGTGCCACTCCATTTTTCAAGGCAAAGGCAGCGAAACTACGCTCTGTGTTTTAATTCATTTTTTTTTTTTTTTTTCGTTGGAGTTTCAAGAAGCTTGATATATGTCTCAGTACGGGAACTTTAACTATTGAGGAATATGTGTGCACAGCCTGGGAGAGGAGGCAGTGTGTATTGTTTAAGGTGTAGGTGTAGGAAATTATTATCTGGACTTCATTCAAAGTACCTAAATCCCCCACAAAATTGAAAAATGCACAACTGACATAAAACTGAACAAATCTGGAGGTCAATTAGTAATTGGTTCAGTTAAATGAAAGACTTCAACCATTCTGTCAGGAAATAATGAGATAATCGGATTTGAGAGATCTGACTCAAATTACTGCTCACCAAAGTGTACATTTACAGATTACGGCCAAGTAAAAGAAAAAAAAAACATTTTGAGAAAAACGTCATATTTCTGATTTCAATTTTGTCTCTCATTTCAGAATTTTGAGAAAATGAGCAGAATTCTGGCTTTTTTTAGGGTTCTGATTTATGTACTTTTTCTCTAAATTACGAGATTAAAGTCAAACTTCAGACGTTTTTCTCAACATGTTTTCCTCTTTCGTCATAAAATGTATTTTCAGTGTGATTAAGTTCCATGAACTGCGGGTATTTAGCTTCCTGGAGGACAGTGTGAACTCTCAATAATACCGCGTGGCACTTTGAGAGAAAAAACCCCACCGAGGAGGGGCCTGTAGATCAGATTTCCACAGAGGTGCCACCCTTGGGTTGTTGACAAACGCTCTGCCTTCGCTGAACCTGCGCGCTTCCGCTGCTCCCTGAACACAACAGCCGCGCAGCAGCAATGGCGGAGGCCGATCCACATAGTTTATAAATGTCGCGAGATGTTGGGACGTAAAGTTATGCACCGAGGACTATCCCAGCATCCTTCACAGCAATAGGAAAAAAGGAGAAGCCAAACAAGCAAAAGTTTTCCTCCGACTCGGGAAAAGAGGAGTCGACATGGATGAAAATGAAGTATGTTTATGTGCTTTCAAGGGAAGTGTGGCGAACTAATTCTTCACGCGGTTAAAGAATGATAACAGAAGCTAGCGGTGGGTTGTTTCATATGATAGGAGAAGCACGAAAACTTAAACTGGGAAAGTTTGAAGCGGGGCTGCTATGGCGCGGGACGCTGAAGACACCGGGATGGGGAAAACTCCTAAAGTGAAAAGGCAAAGAAAGAGGAAAAACAAAGAAAACAAGACGAGGGTTGTCCACGCCAATATTCTCTATGACCAGGCCAAAGGAGAGGAGAACCCGAACCGACACTATGCCAACAACAAGATTAAAACCACAAAATACACCTTGCTGTCCTTCCTGCCAAAGAATCTTTTCGAGCAGTTTCATCGATTCGCTAATGTCTATTTTGTATTTATTGCATTGCTGAACTTTGTTCCGGTTGTCAATGCGTTCCGGCCCGAGTTTGCCCTGGCTCCAGTAGTTTTCATTTTATCTGTCACTGCTATCAAGGACCTTTGGGAAGACTACAGAAGACACAGATCGGATAAAGAGATCAATCACATGGACTGTCTTGTCTATAGCAGGTAAGTTTGGATGGAGATTACTATCACCCTGCACAGTTAGACCGTCTCCCCCTCACCTGTCTACCCTTAAACCATCATCCCATCCTCTCTAAAGCAACTAGCACACTAACATGAGCTGATAAGGTGAGATTGTTCAAGAGTTAAGGAAAGAAAGGGATATCGAGACACTTTTCCTGTACTTTCTCGCAGGCTGACCCCCATGTATGACCTTCCTGTCAGTCTCTCAGTGAGATATTTATCATTTGGTAGCTCGGGATGGCACAGAAAGAATATTGCAGGCCTCAGAGTGAAGCCTGGCTTACAGATGAGGAATATATCACATGTAGACACCAGACAAGCACCTTTCACCTCTCCAGAAGTCCTCAAGTTTAATTTGTCATCCACCTATCTGTCATATAGGTGTCGGACGCCTTTTTCTGTACTGATGACCCAGCTGTTGCCTGTGTGCTGTCATTATTTATTATAGGAACACGACTTATCCATCAAGCTTTCTCTAGTGCTGAATAAAATAGTGTCCAGCTATTTTCCCAAGGCTGTGCGGAGAGTGTATTTTGCTAATGAAAAGCAGCACTGTCGTCCATGTACAGAGCATAATTCATACTAATCAAAAGGCACAGTGTTTACCAGCTCCACAGTTGTAGCTAAGTCTTGACGAGAGTTGTTCTGTCAAGATTTAACATAATTGAATTTTCTTCTCCTGTGGTCAAGATCGTGAAAAACATCCTCTGTTGTTGACCGTACCAAAGCTTTAAGGCAGTATTTTCAGTTTTTTAAGATTAGGCACACAGAATTAAATTCCTTTGCGGGTGAAATTTTACATACAGCTACGAGGCCACTCATTAGGTCACATACCTCTGCCAAGGCTGAGCATGCCTTGATAAGGTTTTCCTATAATAGATTGTTTGGTTTTTTCACCCTGTATATGTGTGGTAAATTAAAATCAACATAACAACTAGGATGGGGAATTATGGGGGAAGTATATTCACACACACACACACACACACACACATAGAATGGACCATGTTAGTGCAGGGAATCTAAACTGCAGTCTTCTTGCTCAGCAACAGTTCAATGCTGTCATTAAGAGAAGATTAATAGTAATTTAATTTGATAATATAATAAATTAAATACATATTAAGAAATGATTGAAAATAATCTGTGTACCATTTTAATGGGATCTTTCCTGGTCCTGGCACCAAGATTTGTGAAGATTGCCTCAGAACTGTTTAATAATCCTGCTACGAATCAGAGGCAACTGACTAGGCAAAAACAAAACCTCCATGTCAGGCAATGAATTCATTTATTTACACAGACGTTTTCATGTGGCAGAGAGAGACTTCTTATTTATGATGGAGGAAATTCCTTTTTTATCAAAAATGCTAACATTTGCAATGGATGAAAGATGGAAACGCAGCCCACACACTCGTGAATGCTCCCCCATATTTCATGACTGAGATTCAACAGAGGATCCTAACTATCTGTAGAGTCTGGCACACCTACAAAGATATAGACGTGTGTGGTTAAATAAATCATACACACTAATAAACTTGGATTATGGACAGATGGAAAATACTTGTCATCTATCGTGTACAGTGCTAATCTGCTGGTCCGGAAACAGTCTGTACTGACTGAACATCCAGATGACTGTAACGGAGGACCTTTCTGTTTTCATCTGCGATTGATAGCTTCATAACTAAAAAGGCTATCTGTGATGGTACAGCATCTTTTCAGTGCTGTAACTCTGTGTTCTTGCACAAGAAGTAAAAAGGAATGGCTGTTCAATGTAACATTTAAATGCCCTCGTCTAACCTTTCCTGTTTGTATTACAGAATACTTAAAATAGTTTTTCGTAAGCTCTTGATAAGATTGATAGTCCTGCGTATCTCTAATTAATAGCAAACTATAAAATAAACAGCAGAAGTGAACTATTTGTACTGTTTATTACTATGTTTAATATTGACCTGAATTTACTTGGCAAGACTTCAGAGATTCTAACAACAACAGATGTGCTGAGAATTTCCTTTTTTTAAATTTTGAAAGTACTTTTAGTACTTGGTGGTAGCTGCACAAGTCATAATATTCGTGGATATAAAAATCTAAAGTCACTTCTTGTTGATTATTTGCAGATGTGGCGGAAAACTTGTCACTTATTCATTTAAACTGGGCTATCATAGTATTTTTTACCAGCTTAGAGCAAACCCAGTGTCTGAATAAGTACATCTTTAATACTAAACAGATGTACGTCATACTAAAACTCTGGAATCTCTGACCCAGTGTGTCCCAGTATTGATATTTTATTGTTGTCGGCGAATTCAGACTGTCAGTTACAGCCCTTTCCTATTACCGTACGTTGTTGTGGTATTTCTACAGTGATAGTCTGGTCTGTATCTAAAGCTATAAAGATCTGTTTATTTATTTTACCCATATCTCTGGACAGATATACATTTTAGGTTATTTGTCTGCCTATCTAATCTGCATTTTTGTCCCATCTTGAAGATAGTATATTGAAAGAGATGTTTTATGTTGACAGTTCAGTAAAAATACAGGGGAGGCTTTGTTTTAAATTCTCAGATGTGGGTCTTTAATGTTAGTGATGGACTGTCTCAGATGATGAAGTCAGTCCCAGAGTTGTCCGTCTCTGTTTTATGCACTAAATGTGATGAGTGCAGCAATGTTTTCTCTTACATTAGTGACCTGATTTAGAGTATTAGATGGTAGCACAGTAAATACAAGTAACATCGACACACATTGAGAATAGAAAGTGCTGGCGTTATTTTTTGAAAAACAATGATTTCCTTGTTGAGTAGACTTCTGGGTCATATGAGTTGGATTTTCCTTCTCTGTGGGGAATCATCTATGGCTATCCCTCTCATAAGATCTGAATCCATCCACCTATGATCCAGATATGTCAAAGTTTATAAATGCGTCAATGTCATATTTTGCTAAGTCTTTTTTTAAAGACAAGTTTCTTGTCAAGTTTTATTTGTATAGCCCAACATCACATTTAATGTCTCAAAGGACTTTACAGGCCCTCATAATGACAACAACCCAGCCCAAAGCTCTCTATGAAGACAAGGAGAAAAAAACACCTAAAAAATCTTAACATGAAGGAAATAATGAAAAAACAGTTGGGACAGGCAATTCAAAGAGAGATTCCCTCTCCTTGAACAGCCAGGTGTGCAATAGGAACAGCATGTGGGATAAATTAATTAATTACATAGAAAGTGAGTAACAATGTAGTAAAACTTTTAAGTGTTCAGTAAAATGTGCCAAACCACTTCTACTGTCCTTAGTTACAACTATACTGTGCACACTGAGTGTAAATAGGCCTTTTTTATGCCCGCTCCCAGAAGCCTGCTCTGATTTGATTGGACAGCTGTGTCAGGCAAGCGTTAGAAACCTAAACACTCTGTGAAACAAAGCTGCTGGCCAAATGCTTTCTCACTGTTCCTGCACTTTATGGGTGTTTGTGTAATACCATCTTCTAATTGTGTGTGTAACAAAGTGAGGCTGATCATAACTATTGAGGTCAACTCAGGCCAGAGATGTTGTCTGTGCCGATCTGACCTGAGCCCCATTTATATCTTACTAATGATGTCATGTGAATTCAATCATTGGATACACAGTACTTCTATTGGATTCTATTGAATGTGTAGACCAACTTTGATTACACTTTACCCATGAAGGAAATTAACAAACATGTAATACGCCCCCCTCATTTTATTTTGGACATTGTTTTCCATTCTTATTCCAACTTCAAGAGAGGAGTAAGCTGACTTCCACAGTGGATACTCGATCCAAACTTGTTACCCTCCTCGTATCTTCCTTGAACAAACAGACATTCCATTGGCAGACATGCTGTGATTAAGGTACCACAAAAAGACTCTTGACCTCGAGATAATTGGCATTTAAAACTTTGGTTAAGACAATGTTTGTTTTTCAGAGTAAGTCACACCATCTCAGGCATCAGGATAATAATTCTTGCATCTCATTCATATTCACTCCAGGCAAATGAATGTCTCCGTTTATAGCACAGCAAATTATTGTAAAGAATGTCTCCATATCTTTAAATTGCAAGTTGCTCCAACTGTTTGCCCTCTCATCGCTTTCGCAGGGCGGAAAGACGCTATGTGGAGAAGTACTGGAAGGAGGTACGGGTGGGAGACTTCATCAGGCTGCGATGTAACGAAATCCTCCCAGCTGATGTTCTGCTGCTGAGCTCCAGTGACCCGGACCGTTTGTGCCACATTGAGACCGCCACGCTGGACGGAGAAACCAACCTCAAGCAGAGACAGGTCGTGCGCAGCTTCTTTGACCTGGTGAGACTGCTGCTGGTCATTTATTTCTCTCCTCTCTACCGTGTTGGTCTTAAGTAAAAGGTTCTGTGCGGGAAATTCTGTTGAAATTGATTGAACTAGCTATACTGAGGATGTTATTTGGTTGTGCTTCATAATATTTTCATGGATAATTCAAACAAGGCCAGTTGCTCAAAACAGATCGTTGGACGTTCAATAACATAACATTTCATAGGAACTCATTTTTATTCATAGATTCTCTCCTAGATTTTTTTAAGCTGATTAGCATTCAGAGATCCTTGTCCTTGTGATACCTGGTGGAGTCAGGCAGTGGCCTCTGCAGACTGTTAATCCTCACACAGGATTGCACCATCATGGTCACATGCTAAAATGTACTTTTGATAAACATGTCAGACTAGGAGGTTAAGGGTTATAAAGCAGAAGTTCTCCGTTCCCAAGGCTTTGAATATTTGCCGTGCTTGCTAGCATGATGTCATAGTTGTACATGTTATTGAAAATCAGTAAAATCCATCATTTAAAGTACTCGCAGTATTTTGTACCTCTGTGAGAGAGATGTCTTCTTTTTGATAAAATGCTGTTAAACCTGTCCTCCTTAAGATTGAAGATGAATCCATGGTATTTATTGAATGTCAATTTTGCACGTATATTTATTGCGCAAAACTAAACGGAATGTTTGTGTAATTTTCTGGACCCCTTCTTGCACTCGAGAGTTGTAGAGGTTGTTACTTAGGTGGTAAGGAGGGGAGGGGAGGGGAGGTTACGAGGTTGTAGGAAGGAGTTCACAAGTCTCAAACTGACACTGTATGTTCTGTTTGCAGGATTGTGATTTTGACCCATCCAAGTACAACAGCATAATTGAATGTGAAAAGCCCAACAATGACCTGAACAGATTCAGAGGCTACATGTGAGTATTTAGTCCGGTTCATCATTAGCCACAACCAAAGAGGTCTAGAGGTGCTTTGGATTAAAATGTTAAAGGTTAGCGTTTTCATGCATGTGTATGTAATGTGAAGATATGTGTGACTTTTAGATATGCCTCGGGTTGCATTGAAATTCCGCATTCAGCTGGCAAAGTTTTGCTTGTTATATGGCCCAAATGATCAGTTTCACTTGGAACAAATTCCACCTGTCATTGTTCCATGTCCGAGACATACAGTAACTTCTTCCTGTTCGAATTTCCTTATCCCCCTCCCCCGCAGACAGGAAAATTATTTTTAAGTCTTCTGTAATGTAATCGGTTTATTTTGTAAAAATGCAGTGTGTTAGTTTCTTCTGTCATTTTCAAACAGTAAGATGTCCTATTGTAACCTTTATTTATTGCGTTATGCTAATCTTGCTGTTTGTCAATGAGACAGCCTGATCTATTTAAGTGTTTAGAAACCTGGATTCGTTCCAGGTTTGTCCACTCAGTGTTTAATTTTCCCCCCACACTGAGACGCATTCGATATGTTTGTATGAGGCAGATGGGGAAAATGTCCTTCAAGCATACAATCGAGCAGCATGGCTGACATGGACTCGCTCGATTATGACTCTTATTCTTTACTCTGAAGGAGGCCAGATGTGGAGAGCATTAAGTTGCCAGGCTGCAGTGGAGCTCAGGGCAGAGTGGTGGAGGTGATGGTGGTGGGCGGGGGTGGCGGGGACGGTCCTTTCTCTGCTCTGTTTTATTACATTACGGTCAATGGCACAAAGTCTAATCTCACTGCCTTGCTGGGAGAGAAAGCACTCTGTGTCTCAGAGTGTTATCAATTTGTTGAACAGTGTGAGCAATGAACTCGGACGAGCTGTGAACCATGGTTAACGGCTGCACAGAGCTCAGGGACACTGTTATTAATCTATTATGGTAGTGACGTGTCAGTCTGCCTGCTGTCAGAGGCCAAAGGATGAACACTTGTAAACACGCTGACAGATGCATGACGCTGAAGATGCTGCCTCAGAGATGATTAAGCATTAGTTCTGGCTAAAGGTTCTAGGCTGTCTATCTAACATACTTCTAATCCTTCATTTAGTAATGGGATTACGCATGGAGTTAAAAGCTCGGCTTTCTTCCACAACAGCCACATGTCACTTTGTTGCTAAACACACATCTCAACTGCTTATGAATGTTTGCCTGAATGAGGCTGAAAAGCTTCGAACCTCGTTTTTGAAATGAGATTTGACGGTCAGCGATGAAATGGTGAATTGCCTGATTGACCTTAAGATCAGGGGGTAGCTTTGCAGAGGCAGTACAGTCAGCTCCTCTTCATTAGAGGGAATTTGTGCTGAGCTTAGGGCTTCACCTGAGGGAAAACGGGGATAGTTTAGACCGTGATCGATCAAGGTGTTCAGTGGAGTAAAGTGATGTTTTCTCCAATCTGCTTCTGCTTCTGCTATACCCCTTCCCCTAGACTATACCAGGTCACCACAGTATATCCTTTGTAAAGTGGTGAGCAGACTTTTCCTCATCCAGTCATTTTGAAACATTTTGTAACCTAATTTGACAGAATCCATCGAAGTGAAAGAAGAGATGCACTTTACAAAGAAAACCTGCTGCTGAGAGGCTGCACCATCCGAAACACAGAGGAGGCAGTGGGAATAGTTATTTATGCAGGTTAGCCCTAAATATTCGTTTTGTTGTTTTGTGTCATCATTAGTATTTGACCTCTGCCAGCTGCTGCTAACTCCCAGTTTCTTTGCAGGTCATGAGACGAAAGCCATGCTGAACAATAATGGCCCACGCTACAAGCGCAGTAAACTGGAGAGACAGATGAATGTAGATGTGTTCTGGTGTGTCATCATCCTGCTGGTCATGTGCCTGTTCGCTGCTATCGGTGCGTGGTAATTTAGGAGTCACGCAAATGGCTGTGTTTGGAGGCCAGTAGGGAAAAACTCCAGCTGTTGTTCTTATTTTCTTTGATTTGTCGAGAAAGAGAAATTCCTGTTTCGATGTACTTTTTATTTATATCTCTAGATTTCATGTTTGTATGAGCTGACCTTGTGCTGGTGCTGTTCCAGGTCACGGGCTGTGGATGTTTCAGTATGGAGATAAGAGGCCAGTTTTTGACGTTCTTAGTCCAGAAGGGACAGACTTATCACCTATCATGTCAGCTATTTATCTCTTCCTCACTATGATCATCGTCCTTCAGGTACGAAACAGAGACACTTAATCAAACAAAGGCACAATGATCTAAAGACACAGAACAAAGGATATCTCACTGTTTAAATGTTTTATCACGCTGCATAGAAATATAAGAACTGGTTGTTGGCAATAGTGCTGTATATTCAGGGTGGAAATTCACGTCATCCTCCCTCATCTAATCTCAAGATCACTGCTGGGGACCGTGTTTATTATTTATTCTGTAAAATAACCTTTGTGTTACTTCTTCCAAGAATGAAGAAGTGTTGCCTGACAGTTATTGATTCTAGTTAATCTTTTACTTACATGCAAAAATGTCAGCCAAATTGTCATGTTGTCTTTGTGAGAAATACGGGCCTGTTCAATGGCTTTTAATATTTTTTATCCTTCACCTCACATCATTTGAGGATGGATCTTTGGTTGACCATACCTGACAGAAACAGTAGCTGTTTACAGTTGGAGGCCCTCCAGTATTGCCAGACATTTACATTAATTCATAGTTTCAAATAAGCACATTGCTTAGATATAGTGTGTGAATAATGTGGAGGTAAATCGCTATCCTCTCTCTGCCATGACTCATTTTCTACAGAACTAGAACTGTTACTTGGTAATGTTTAGTCACAGTCACGCCATGAAAATTAAGCCTGTAGGTAGGTAGTTCCAAGAATTCTGATGACTTGAGGTTTCACTAATCAAATTAAGACAAAGATGAATGGCAGAGGAAAATACTCTGGAAAATTGATTATCAACATTGAAGGATTTTTTTATCCATGGAGACACACTAATGCATTTACAGTATTGTAAAATATCCTGATTGTCTTCCCTAACAAATGGCGCATTGTCTCCTAGGTGCTGATACCCATCTCCCTTTTTGTGTCAATTGAGATTGTCAAGATCTGCCAAGTGTACTTCATCCATCAGGACATGGATCTGTACGACGAGGAGACAGACTCTCACCTGCAGTGCAGGGCTCTTAATATCACTGAGGATCTTGGCCAGATGCAGTATATCTTTTCTGACAAGACAGGCACCCTGACAGATAACAAGATGGTGTTTCGTCGCTGCACTGTGGCCGGTGTGGAGTACTCCCATGATGCCAATGGTGAGACAAGCCAGCATATGGGAAGTGCACTCCCTGCCCTGCAAATGCAATGCTTTAGTTAGCAGTCATTATCTTTTAGAGGGGTTTACGCCCTTTAATTCTCCTCATTTTTATGGTGTAATATTGTAGTGGTATCTGTTGAACAGCTGCAGAATTTAAGGTTGACACCTACGGAAAGGCATCCAAAAAGAAGCTCTGAAAGCTTCACTTGTATTAGTCCTCACATCAACATCTAACATGCTTACATGCCGATTGCATACACCCCTAAAGTTTTGATTGACAGATGTTGCCAGGTTAGGTATTACACAATAAGTTAATCGGAGCAGGCCAAAAGGAGTGTCCTGAAGAGACAGTACTGAACCAGCCTGTTTTCGCTGAAGTGACGGAGCGAGGGAGCGGAGTAGAAGAGAGTGAATTTTTAGCCCATTAAAGCATTGCATTTCATAATAGACCTTCGCGAAAAGAACATGTACATCTTGAAATGTCCTCATCATTATTTGTGTTTGTGTGTTACTCAGCGAAAAGACTGGCTATGTACCAGGAGATGGATTCTGAGGAAGAGGACTGTATGTCTCATGGAGGCACGTTGCCCAGACGAGACAGCGTCACCAGCCACCAGAGTGCGCGGGTAGTGCTGCGCTCCCAGAGCACCAAATCCCATCGCAGGACAGGCAGCAGGGCGGAGGCCAAGCGAGCAAGCATCCTGTCGAAGCACACGGCCTTCAGTAGTCCCATGGTCAGTGCACTTCACTGTCCCAACCTCGTCCTCTACGCTGTCTGCGTTTCACTGATAAGTCCTCCTATGCTCCACAGGAGAGAGATATCACTCCTGACCCTCAGCTCCTACACAAAGTCAATGAATGCAGCAGTCAGATGGACTTCATACGATTCCACAGCCAGCCCATGTCCCAGCTGCCCTCTGACCTCTCTGACATCATGGATTTCTTCATCGCTCTCACCATCTGCAACACTGTGGTGGTGTCTTCCCCCAACCAGCCCAGACATAAGGTAAACGCACGTAAACAAATGATCCTATCTGACACCTTTCAGGTCAATAAGGCCCTTTTAGTATTAAAGGAGGAACTGCAGATAATTTGGTCCAATATGCCACAAGTAATTTTTCCCAAGTTTACAATCATCATCTTCTTTTAAGTGAATGCATACAAACATATTTGCTGTTTGTTGTTTTATAGGTGTAACTGCGCAATGCTACAATCTGATCTGCTTTATTGGCAACTAACGATTATAGGAATTTGACATCATTGTCAAGTTTCGCAATTACTAATCAAATGTGGTCTGATCTTCACCTAAATTGCAGTAGTAGACAAACTGTTGTGTCTTACCTGAACAAATTTTAACCATGTCAAGCTTGTAAAAGTAGAAAAGGTAGAACCTTCCTTGGCAGCCATAACATCCAACTGCCATTTCTTGTAGCTGCTGATCAGATTTGTGCAACCATGAAGAGGATTTTTGGACTAGTTGCAGTCCACAAACCACTTTCATCATCTCAGCATGCTCCTAAACTTGGCTGTAAAACAGTCAAGAAAGTGAGGAAATACTGCTTAATCTTCAATAGAGTCCAACAGAGATTAAATCTACTGATTTCCTTCCAAAACTAACATGACTTTCTCTGTGCTGCTGCGTGGAATTGTTTTGTCCTTTTTTTAAATGACATTAGAGTACTTTCCATCTTTTGATTCTTCATTGTGTCCTTAACTTTTCTTAGTACACCATCACAAACTTAACAACACAGCAACCCTCCAAAGTAATCACAAATGTTTCTTTTACGTGGAGCCTTCGCTTTTTTATTGCCTAAACCTGTGGTGTGCTGGGTCCAGTCACAGTTGTGTATCCGTGTTTTGTTTTGTGTGAACGTGGGTGTGGTTGTCCTGGTCAGGAGCGATATCCTCTCCTACCGACACTGGGCGCACCAGAACGCTGTCCTGTCACTCCGACACGCTTATTCTCTGGCAATAAATAAAAAATGACACATTATTCATGTTTCTCTGTGTTTCTGTTTGGAGGTTATCTGATAAGATTGAGGGAAACATAAATCTGAATCGGAAGCTTTGGCTTTGACTCAGAATCCTTTTTGTTTTGGATTTTGATTTTTTAATGTTATAGCTTCTTTTGTCCTTTGTGGCACAGTAATTGTTGGCATTTTATTATGATGGCCTTGTGGCTAACCCTGCACCTGAATGATTTATGTGTGAGAACAGAGGCTCCTGCTTCCAGGAGACCAGTAAGTGAGTCACTCTATGCTATTGTATTGCTCCACCTTGGGATAAAACACTTATTGAAGCATTCTAGTCAGGAGGTGCAGCTTTGGTCAAAACTGCTCTTACAGTGGATCTGGTAATAATATATGTTTCATAATATGTATGAATTTTCACGAGTTGTTTAGGTGCTGAGAATACTTTCTGCCCCTTCCTAGTCTCTAAATTATTCAGGTATCCTCACGTCAGTTGTGTTTATTATGTCCTCCAGGTCCGAATGAGGTTTGAGCTGAAGTCTCCAGTGAAGACCTTTGAGGACTTCATCAAGCGCTTCACCCCTAGCCGATTGACCTCAGGCTCCAACAGCAGCAGCTCGTCCAGCCTCATTACCAATCGCTCCTCCAACAGAGGCTGTTCTAGTCTGTCTTCTCCCTCTGCAGAGAGCACTCTCACCAAACTTAATGAAGAGAGGGCCTCTGGAGGGCTGGACCATGCTTTCAGCCCCATACCTCCCTTCTACGACGGTAAAGCTACGGCCCTGGGGGATGGCGAGCTGCGTTACGAGGCTGAATCACCCGATGAGGCTGCACTGGTCTATGCTGCCAAGGCCTACAAGTGCTCCCTTGTTGGACGCCTGCCTGACCAGGTGACTGTGGAACTGCCCCATTTGGGGAAATTGAGTTTTGAGCTACTTCACACACTGGGCTTTGACTCCACGAGGAAACGCATGTCTGTGGTGGTTAAACACCCTCTAACAGACCAAATCACCGTCTACACCAAAGGAGCAGACTCTGTCATCATGGACCTCATCAAGCCCCCTGACACAGGTGAGAAACTTTCAGCAGGATGCCTGTTTATCCTCAGATAGTATTGTCTGGGGATTGATATTGAATGGTCAGAACATGAAAGTGAAGTGATAAGTGTTATAGAATTGATCAAAGGCTGATGGCGTTGGTGCCAACACTCTGCTATCATGTGGTTTTTAGGTGCTATGTGGCCAGTTCTGTAATATGCATTGGCCCACGTGCTGCCTATAGACTTTTCCTCCAGAGGTGATGGATCTTGGTTGTGGATCGGTTACAAATCATTCGATGTAATCTTCACATGGCACAGAGGTTTACGGGACATGTTGGCAAATAAAGAACACCTTGACTTCCCTCTGTTCAATCTGAATTGATAGATTGCTCTCACTTCCAGCAGTTTCAGTTTTTTTGTAAAACACTGCGATAAACCATGTTTTCCTCAGACAGCCCTTTGGCTGAGCATTTGGCCTTTTTATGAGTTTAGTGGCTGCACAGTCTCTGTCCCTATGTAGGTTTTAACTCACCCTCTCATGCTTTCCACTGATGTAAAGTTATAAACTAATGTGTTATATAAGAGCTTGTTGTATTTTTAGAGTCACTGCCAACTCAGTATTTTGATTGGTCTCTGCAAAAAACACCCTGGGCCTCCTTGTGTCATTTTTTACCTCTACAATCCAAGTGTTGTTCCGCACTTTTCACGTTTTTTAACATCCTAATGGCAAAGGTGTACTAGGTCATTAGTATGCCAGGCACACCTAGCTACAAAGGCACTTTTCGCTAATGCTCTGCACACACTCACCAGACATCTGTCCAGGAGTGCTTAGCAAGGACAGTTTCAGCCCACAGATTGAATGACTGATGCAACAATAATAAAGCTCCATGTTTGAAATCCATTCCTGGTTCGATGGAGAGCAGACAGCATTGCTGTTGATTAAAACCAACTAAAGAGCCGCTCTCTGGACACATATTGAAACAACTGAATTTCGCTTTTGCTTGCACAAACTGGCCCTGAGTTATTATGACTAAGGTTTCATTTCAGGTTAATGGTATTGGGTGTGAAAGCATGCTGTCATGCTGTGTGGATAATACACTTATTTCAGATGCTTGGTTAGTGGCTCCCTCCTGTTCATTAAAGGCAGGCAGTTCATCTCATTAAAGTGTTTGGCTTCACGGGACAAATGGTTTCCAGCTTAATTAGTCGCCCACGCCGAATGAAGACTTGTTAATTGCCACACATCAATGGAGAAAAGTCCTCCCATATTGTTTTGTTGTGTTTTTCAAAGGTGAAATATACATATTTTTGCAGGAATTCTGCATTAAAATATGATTTATTTAATTGATTTTTCCATTATGAGGAGCTCTCTGACCCTTTCGCATTTAGGTATGACGATTTGCTGAGTGTTCATCATTTTAATGCTCTCTATAGAGCAATGCACAGGCTGCCATTTTCTGAAGTTTTTCACTTAGTTAAAGTTCACAGCAGAGGCAGATGGCTCCATTGGGACAGTTTTCACCCCCCCCTTCCACCATGTGTCTCTGTTCACTGTCTTCTGCCAGCTCTAATGACTGACTGGGTGTGTCCTCTCACAGAGAACCCAGTACTTTGTTTTACCATTGAGTAAAACCAGCCAATTGGAGCACAGTTTGAGTTTGGCCTCCTCGTAACACAGACTTCCATAATGGCTCCTTTCAGGGAGTTGTTGAGTGTCACTCTAATAACAGCACACATGAAGGTGGCGCAAGTAGATGATAGACCTTTAGGCTTAGAAGTTGGAGACTGGAACCCCTTTTCACGACATAACACTCATTCCTCTCTCACATCTCAGTCCTGTTGTAGGATCATGTTTAAAAGCCAAATCCACCTTTAAACAGAATTCCCGTTGAAGTCCTGTGGTCCTTATGTACCAAGGATGACCTTCTGCATTGACAACCAATTTAATATCTTAATGACCCTGGAGAACTGTGGACTACAATCTTTACTAGTCTGTGTTTTTATCCAAAACCCTATTGTGTCATACCGGATGGGACATAATTGTAATTTTAGGTGGATTTGCCCACTTTGGTAATGTGCTCACTTGCACCTGCATGTGTAATATTGTGTCCCTAAAAGATATTTGTAAGGATAAATATGACAAATTCTCTTTATTTCCAACAAACACTTTTTCAACACAATCCCAGTTCCATAGTTCACGTAATGAGTCAGACTAGAGACACCTCCAAGGCTAATTCTTAAACTTGTATTTATCTTTTCTCACAGTGAAGTAGAAAATCACTCATTTTTTGTGTAAATGCTCAACATTTTAACATGTTGTGTTCCCTTTAGTAAAAATAATTATGTGTGGCTTTGCATGTGAAGCAGGACACACCAAGCTGTTGTGTTATTAGAGAGATTACAAGGCTGACAGTCTCCGTGTTGGCTGGTTTTGGCAGCAGACTCTTGAAACCAATCTGTTTTTGGACTTCCCTTGCCAGAAAGATGGCCAAGATGCTAAGAAGAGACATTCAAGCAAGCAAAAGCTGATTCTTCTGCAGACCTAAAATATGTAATATTATGTCAATGTACACTCAAAAGAGATAAATAATGTCTTAGATAAATAAACAGATAAATAATATAATTAATTATTTGTATTAGCACATTTCCCATTATTGTGGCAGTTCAGTTTGATGAAATACACTGAAGCAGAGCGTACAGGCTTATTTATGTGAGAGACACGTGGCTGACTGAAAAAAGGCTAAACCGCTAATTAATATTCCTTGACACCTGAAATACTCAATCTTGATTCTTGTGTTCTTTTTCCTCTTTTTATGCAAATAAGGTAACTCCAGAGGGAAACGCCAGAAGAAGATCATCTACAGGACCCAAAATTACCTGAACCTGTACGCTGCAGATGGTCTTCGTACGTTATGCATTGCAAAAAAGGTAACAATAACAGATGTTAAGGGTTCAACAAATTATTTGTAATGCCGTCAACCTAAGATTAATTTATCTTGGTAGATATTTGAAGGTTTCCTCCTGTAGCCCAGCACAGATAATCACATGGGCCAATTCTCCAACATGCCATTCTTCGTGACTCAGCTGCAATCTGTGCCACTTTCCCAGGCTGTTAATTTATGCTCTCACAAGCCGGGCTCATTATATCTCTGCTACTGCAAAGCTTGTCGCCACTCTGATGGGATAAAACACCTTCTCAAGGTCCTACATTCTCTCATAGATCATCCGCCTGCCATATAGGCAAAGTACAAGCTCCTCCGCTGCTTTTCCCAGAATACTGCAATAGACTGAAAGCGTGTGTGTGTTGTTGTCTTTTCTATGAAATTGTCAGGTTCTAAGCAAGGAGGAGTATTCATGCTGGCTGCAGCGGCACTTAGATGCTGAGACAGCCATCCACGGAAGAGAGGAGCTGCTCTTTCAGTCGGCCCTGCGACTGGAAACAAACCTCCAGCTTTTGGGTAAACATTTTAATGCAACAAAGAAGATGCCATATATCACATAAACTTGATATTTTTCTGTCAGAGCTGTAATTCTGACTCTTCTTCGAAATTCTGATAATAAAATACCTACAGAATGTCCTGATGACATCTAACAATAGAATTTACTACAATAGCGATACCTTCACAATATTATTGCAAGAACTCTATTTTTATATTTTTTCCCCCCCAATAACATGCAGGTCTGAATCCAACTCAGGTAGGCCTCCTTATTCAGACAGGGACAGCTGCACACAAAAGCTGAAGATTAAATATTATTTTTATTGTATATTGTATCTGTATTATTGTATGTCGGGCTGTTATGAAAGAAAAATATATACATTTATTGAATCTTATCTCTTTTAAGCAAAACCAAAGGTGCCCAAGTCAGTTCACCTGTCTTAGAGCCCAAAGAGTCAGTGACTTGCAAAATTACAGTATTCCCACACGGGTAACCACAATGCTCATTTAACACCAATGCATACTGTATTGGTGTCGGCTCAGTATGTGGCGACGTTGGAAGGTATGTCACAGTCACGTGTCTTTGCCTGCAGGAGCAACAGGCGTTGAGGACAGGTTGCAGGATGGCGTGCCTGAAACCATCGCCTCTCTGCGTAAGGCCGGCCTGCAAATATGGGTGCTGACGGGCGACAAACAGGAAACAGCTGTCAATATTGCATACGCGTGCAAGCTGCTCGAGCCCGAGGAGGAGATCCTAACACTGAACGCTGATTCTCATGTGAGCCTCAGTAACTTGTACAAATTCAGAGAAATTTGTGTCAAATTTGAGTAGGGCTTTGTGCCGTTAGTGCTCTGCAATAATGCTGCAACGCTGAAGAGAAGACGCGCTGCCTTCGTGAATCATATTACCGATGATAAATTTAAAACCTCTTCTGAAACATATTAAAGTTCAAACAGAAAATGATAAGTCAATACATGGTAGATAATGACATTGTAGTGATGTACTCCCATAATGCAATATATCTCTGATCTTTTCCTTATTTGAACAAAACTTTTATTATAAGTGATGGCAGACCTGCCTAGTAGCAGGCCACCTGAGGAATACAAAATATGTTGGATTCTAGCTTGTTGGTTCATCTGGTCCCCAGATGTGAAGCAGGTCAGCCAGTTCGATATTAAGCCAGTGTTTTGATCTCGTGCTCCAACCCACTCTGTGCCTGTCTCTGAAACAGGAGGCCTGTGCATTGCTGCTGGAGGAGAGTTTACACTACATCCAGGCCAAATTCCTCTACAGTTCGACGGACCAAGCTGCCAAAGCCTTCCACACCAACTTTGCTGCCTTTGAGATCTACCCCTCTTCATCTCCGTCCTCCTCCTCTTCCCTCTCCCACACCACTCCCTTCATGGTGCACCGGCTGGGCCTGGTAATTGACGGGAGGACCTTGGCTTATGCCCTGGATAAGAGCCTGGAGGATAAGTTTCTGGCTGTTGCACGGAGCTGTCGCTCTGTGCTGTGCTGTCGCTCCACACCACTGCAGAAGAGCATGGTGGTCAAACTGGTGCGAAACAAGCTGAAGGTCATGACCCTGGCCATAGGTAAGTTACCGCTTTAGAATTACTTTGACACAAAGGCCCACAAATTCACATTTTCCACTCAGCTCTTGACCCTCCTGATTACTAAAGCGTGTAAATGTGTGTCCAGCGCCTGCACGGATGACCCCACACCCTAAACTCAGGGTTCCCACAAATTCCTTGCTGTGGAATGTGTTTTTAATCAGAATTTCCCAAACTTAAGAATGCAAGATTTCTACTTAGAATTCCAATCAGGAAACTATGTCTTTAGATGGACTGAGTAGCAGAGAGAAAATTCATTCTTTAAATCTCTTTAGAAAAAATCAAAATGTGTTACTCATTTTTGTAGCTAATAAGACTAACATTAGCTGCATTCATCCAATTTTGAACTCAACTCCAACATTCATTCAGATTTTAGAAAAACTAAGCCAAGTGGAGAAGTTGTGGTAAATAGTTGAATTTGAAAAATTGACTTAATTCTTGTTGAATATGTTTCAAGCTGAACATTTTGCCAGACATGAAAGGAGGTTCCTTGGTGCATAAAATAGAATTCCTTTGCACATAAATAAAATTATTTTGTGTACTTAAATTAGATTCTCTAAATATTAAACAAAATAAATGACAAACAAAAAATAAATAAAAAAAGTCTGTGTATTATGATGTACATAGTATTTGAGACCCGAGGGCTCATTTTAATAATAAACATAAGAGCCTGATACATTTTGAGTTTACCAGACTAAATTCATCATACACTGAGCAATATTTCACTGTGAAATAATGCTGCAGCTGTTATTTCTTCTGCAGGTCACATAGGAAAGATTTGTCTCAAAGTATTGTGAACATTTGTTTTACTTTTTAATCATTAATGAATCCATGTCTGTTTGTCAGCATACCCACTGCAGCACTTTTTATTGTTTTGTCACTCTAAATGTATGCATAGTGGGTTCCTCCAGCTGCTCTCTCTACCTTAGCTGCCTTTGAAATTTAGCGTCCCGTGCACACTCATCACACTCACACTCTGCACCCAAGCACCTTAGTAATCGTACATTTTGGTTTAATGAAGCTGTAGCATTACAGAGGTGACACAAGATGACAGTGTGACTCATGATTGTCTTTTCACCGTTTACAATTTATTGGTTCCTGCTACACTCAGGAGGCTGCCATTTTTGCCAGCCTAGCACTTTTCTGTCATTGCTATGTTAGCAGGAAAATGCAGAACAAGAAGAGAAAATACTGCATCTGCCGACACTAATGGGAATATCTTTGTGATCTTTCCTTTAACATCTCTGTGTGTACGCCATATGATTGAGAAGCTCTAACATAATCAGCAGTTATCAGTTGGCTTTATCATGTTATTAGCATTACAACACCAGAGCTCATTACACAACTGACAAGAGTGAAGCCAGGGGCACCACTCTGTGTTAACAATCATGGTCACACACATTCATTTTGGAAATAAATGCAGACAAAAGTTGCACTAAAAGAATGCGGTGTTAGACCTGCTAAAATCACAGTTTATAATAGCGCTGGGACTACAAAAATACACAGAAGACGAGAAAATGTCAACAACCTCATCTCGCAACAATTTTCTCCTAAAGTGAGTTTGTATGATTAATGGTGTTGATTAACAAAATAAAGACACACACCACCCACTCCCGTCTTAGTGCAGGCATTAAAAAAAGGTGCAAACACATTTACCTCCTGAATTGAGCCTTAACGGACTGTGAACTAATCGGAAAAAAAAATGCTTTGGAGATGTCTGGAACTCAACTTCTGCATCCTGCTGACATAGATTTGCTTCTGTTTATGTTCATATAATATGTTGCAGTTGAACACATTACCTTGAAGTCAAATTCAGGATTCTTAAGGCATACTGTAGTTGTTCTTAGTATGCGACACGAATGAGTATAAGTAATGGTACTGCATGCCAATTCTGCCATTGTTCTATGCTACACAGCCTTCCTGGCACACAGTCACTTCTTCCTGTTTTGATCTTTACTCCCTGCTTAAGATATTTCAGACCAATGAGCAGAGGGAGCATTCTCACATGGCTTTTGTTGATTTGTTTTTTCTCTTTGTGTAGCCCAATATCACATACAATGCTTCAAAGTGCTTTACGGGCCCTCGGAACAAACGGTTCCCGACCCAGCCCAAAGCTGTCTAAGAAGACAATGAAAAAATACCTCAGAAAATCGTAACATACGAGTAAAAAGGGGGAGAAACATTGGGAGAGGAAATTCAAAGATTTCCTCCTCAAGTGGCCAGGTGTGCAGTAGGAGCCATAAGTGGGAAAAAAAATAAATTATAAAGAAGAGATGTAATAATACAGGAAATACAACACAATCCTGATTTAAGAGAATCTCAAGTCCCTGGACATATGAGCAAAATGACTTGGAGAAAGAGAATGAATACAACACATACATAAATGCAACAAAAATAAAATTACCACTTTGGATTGTCAACCATAAGCACAAAAGTAACAACTCGTGCACTCATTTGCATCAAATAAAGACGTCCAAATTCAAATGAGGGGAATCTGCTCTATGTCTGTCATTAGATAGTATATAGACTAAATGTCTGGTAATATTTGGAGGCTCTGGAACACTTTATTTCTGGCTGCAAGCACTGGGGTTTGCCAGATAACAGATACTGTAACCTTTGTTTGAGTGCTCATCACCACCTACATCATATATTCAGCCAACTCTACCACTTTAGCGCTGCTTATTATTGTGACAACAAAACTCTATCGGCCCACCAACACTTCATCTCCCACTTCACCACCTGTGGTGACAAAAAACTGTCCACAGTTCGCAAAGTGTTAGACAAACAAAAACACTGCTCATCGGCCACTACAGCAGGTTTGGCAGCTTTCACGGTTCAGTGTCAAATGGAGGGACAGATGAACAGGTAGAGGACACCGGTGTCCCTGAAAAGCAGTGAATAATAACCACACACACATGCACACAGCCATTATAACGGCTAAAGAAAGAGATAATTCTATGAAGCAATGATGTTCTGCCCACATACGAGACAACATGATGTAGGCAGGCATATTTTTGGATTTTATGTCTTCCATCACCACACAATAAATTTCCCCCCTTGTAATTTCACTGTCCCTCCAAAAAAGTGATGAAACGGAAGTATCTCTAAATTCCTAATTTAGGCTTTGCCGTATGTATTGTTATGTAAAGTAACACAAAGATTTTAACTTCAACTTTTTTTCCATTTCATTTGAAGTGCATTGAAAAGTATTTGGTATTTGCCATTCTTATTTCTTGAGAAATAGAACAGAAACTTTGCTTTTGATGCATCATTTAACTTTTTACTTTATATATTTAAACTGCTGGGTGGAGATCATTCCATTGATGTTCAATGGGATTCCGATCAGGATTCAGAAAAGGCAACTTTAGAGTGGTCCAGTGTCTTATTTTCATCCAGTCTTTGGTCCTTTGTGAGGTAATACTCAGGTCATTATTCTGCTGGAGGACCCCTGATGACCTCCTCAGATACATCTTTCTCACATTGAGCTGTATATTTGCCTCTAAAATGCTTTGAACGTATTCCCAATTTCGTTGTACCCTGCAAACTCAAGGCACCCAGCGCCAGAGGCAGCAAAGCAACCACATCTGTATGTGCTGCAGTTCTTCTCTCTCTCGTTTGTGTGTATGTTTATACGTCTCTCTGTCATCTCATTAATCTCAGGTGACGGGGCGAATGATGTCAGCATGATCCAGGTAGCTGACGTGGGCGTGGGCATCTCGGGACAAGAGGGCATGCAGGTCAGTAATGTAGGCATCTGGGAATGGGAGGCACCCTCAGGGAGGACAGGGTGGGCGGGGCACATGGCTTTGGGGTGAAGTAGGCAGTAAAGAAAGATGATCACTGCAGTATGACGAACGAGAGAAGAAATATAAGGGATGACATTAAGAGGAATAAAGCTGAAGGGATGGGACCAACTACACCGGGATTATTTTGGGGACTTCCATTACTTCCTTTTGCATGTTTCAGCCTAATGTAATCGACCTCCACACACACAGACAACAATGAATCCTCTAAATAGTCTTTGGCGCGTGTTGCTGAGTCAGGCTGGATTGCGGCGCACTCGCTTGTCCTGCATCCAGCAGAGGAGTAGTTATACTTTATTGCGGCTTCACCTTTAAACTCCGTCCACAGCTGCTCGTCTCCCTCATCCCTGATTCTAAGGTCACAGCTACTGTAACAGCCTTGGCAATGGCAATGGGAAAAGGAGCTGTGATGACCCTCCCCCATGCACATTTCACTGCGTTCCAGAAAGGTGATCTTGCACAGCGATGATGTAGATTCCCAATTAACTTCCAGGGGAGGCTTTGCAGGCGCGCTGCAGCGTAGCACATCTGTTAAACTCTCAGTATCCTGTCCTTAGCCAGGCTGCTAGATTAATCACTGTTAATCAAATTTAGTCTTAATGAGACAGCAGTCACTCCTCGGGATCCCATAGTGTGCTGAGATGTGCGTTTCTCTGCTCAGGCCACGTTATGATTAACAGACCTTTCCTCTGTCAGGGCCTCACTCCCCACGTAGTCATTTAAAGTCCGTTATTAGAATGCAGCAGAAACTAAATGGCCGTACACCGAGGCATCTGTTGTTATTTTTCATGTTGGCAGATCACGTTGACGTTTGAGACGTGTCACGAATTGTTACTGGTATCATTTGCATCTAAGTCATAAAATGACTCGACCACAGGGAGGATTTTGTTCTAGTCGGTGATTAATGGGACTTCCTGCCGCTGTAACCATGAATCCCAAAAGGTGGACAAGACATTTAAGGGTTATTGCTTTGGATAGATGATCCCCACCACAGACTCATTAAAAAGAGGAGGGAGAATGGAGAAGATTTAATTTTTATTTTTTTTTAAATTTTCGTTATTTTGCAGGCAGTGATGGCAAGCGACTTTGCTCTCCCACGTTTCCGGTATCTCCAGAAGCTTCTCCTGGTCCACGGTCACTGGTGTTACTCCCGACTGGCTAACATGATTCTGTATTTCTTCTACAAGAATGCTGTAAGCTTGTTCTACCATATATGACCATTCACAACAGCTACGAACAAAAATGGCTAATACAGTATATCCACTAAACCAGACGAGCATTAAGATCACATTTGTTGCTCACTACTCTGGCTGGATGTGTTTCGCATTGGGAATTGACCAACGAAAACACGATTCCCTCATTTTGCTTTTGTTAATTCATCCCCACTGCTGTTATCTTTTGTTCCCACAGATGTTTGTAGCCCTCATCTTCTGGTATCAGTTCTACTGTGGATTCTCAGGTTCAGCCATGATTGACCAGTGGAATCTTATCTTCTTCAACCTGATGTTCTCTGCCTTCCCACAACTCATCACTGGCATACTGGACAAAGACGTGTCAGCAGAGACTCTGCAACAACTACCTCAGCTGTATATAAACGGCCAGAACTCAGAGGTCAGCTGTGCTCGTCAAAAAGAATAACTGCACTAATTAATTTTTAGTGGCAGTTTTGTGCACGTGGGCAGAATGTTCAAGCCACAAGAATGTAGTCTCAGGGATGTTGAGTGAACTGAAGAGATAATTTATAAAGGGTTTTCTTAATAACTTTTCCCCAGTTTATTTGCTTTTTTCTCTATAGTCAGTTGTGTGCCCTTAGAAAATGTAACACATCCATCAAACAGACACTTTGTCACTTTCTTTCAGACTTCTTAATATAAACTGACCGTCATCTTAACCTGAAAATATATCCAGTTTTTAAATAAGATATATTATTATAATAATATAAGCATTACATTTTTCACAAGTTGATTATGTGGGATTGTCATTCTTGACGGATAAACAAGAGCATCTTTTAGAATTTATTATATACATTATATAGCTTCACGGGTGTTTTATCCTCAGCTGGTCATTCGCTAAGACTGAACATGCGACACAGTACATGACGCACATGTAGGAAATATTATTAGTGTGACTCACTTAAGCCTAATTATGTATCTTTCTGCTAAATTCTTCTTACAGGAATATAAGCCATACATGTTCTGGATGAATATGATTGATGCCTTCTACCAAAGTTTGATCTGCTTCTTCATTCCATACTTTGTGAGTCTGCTTATAATTTATCTTAGTGTATTATATGCCATTCTCTGTTGTTCGTCCTTACTCATTATTTTCCTCTTTGCCTCTGGGCTGTCTTCCCAGGCCTATGCTGACTCCAATGTGGATCTGTTTACATGGGGAACTCCCATTACCACGCTTGCATTATTCACCATCCTGCTGCAATTGGGCATTGAGACCAAAACTTGGGTAAGGAACTTAATTATATATCTGTGAGATGTAATAACTTGACTGAAATTGATTTTTTTTCTGATTGATTATGCCTCATTTCAGCTTAATGTACAAATGTGACATTCTGTTTAATTCATTAATCACCTATTGTACCTTTCACGTGGGTTGATTGATTTGTTTTATGTTTGTTTGTTGCTTGTGGTTTCGTTTTTCTCTTCTCGTTAGCCCACTTTTAGGTACTGGCTGGAGTATAGCGACCGCTCTCTGCAGGATTAAGATGAGCGTCTCTAAATTGTCTCAATGTTCACTTGTTCATTACGTCCTTTTAGCCAATTAAGAACCTTTTTATCGATATCATGATGTGAAAATCGCTCAGCCTGACGACGAGCTGCTTTTTCCCACTCAAATCGGTGTCTTTGCTGCATGAGTGCGGTGGTGTTAAGGCTGACAGGCACATGGGCACTTATTTCTGGCTGATTAGATTGAACCAGAAGGCACTGCAGCATCAGGGCCCATATATCACCCTGACAGTTAGTCTGCCTCCATTCAGGCCCTCTGCAAACTGTGTATACCATGTTACAGCACTTCACCACTTAACACAGCCGTAGAGACTAAACTACCTCCATGTTGTTTTTATCGCATCTCACGTGGCCCAGCTTTATTTTCAAGTATCCATGTGTGGTTCACATAAATGTCACAGTGCTCTTGGTCCTGAGCCATTTTATATTTATGACCTTGCATTGGGTCTTTTCCATTATACCGTGGCTGTAAATTTAGCCTGGCAAGTTTTGTGAAAAATGCTCTTTACTCTTAACTACTTTACAGTAAAGCAGAGAACCGCATTTCCATATTGAACAGCACTGACGACCAAGTAAACATTTCCAAATGCTTAGATGGCACATACTTCATTGTGTAGCTCCTCTGGAAGATAATGCATACATTATTGGTAGATGTGAGGATGTAAATATGTATGTGTGGTTGTAGAAATGCTTGTGTGTGTGTGTGTGTGTGTGTGTGTGACTGGATCATACTTTGTCAACCATCGTTAAGTTTTCACTCAGTGAGATGATTACCACTGTCCATCCTTAAAATTGAGGATGGACGTAAACATAGTTTGTCTTGCCTCATCTTGTTTTTTAAGTATTACAATTAAAACTTATTGTTTGGTTGTTTTCTGCTGGAAGCCACACATAGTTTTAAAAGGAAAGACAACTGGTTTCAATTGGTTTTTCAGCTTGTGTTTATGGGGTGCTAATTTTGTTCCACACTGACTGCACATGTTTTTCCACAATGTTTATTCATGTTTCATATCTATAATAAACGCTGGAAATTCCCAGATGTGTATTTGACAAAAATACCGAACATTTTTACTACAAAACTCCTGGCCTGGACTGTGAAGGTTCTTTTATGTCCACGCTCCATCATGGCTCTAGTCTTTTACAATTTATTCATTTTTGGATATGAAATCAGTGAGCACCACGGATTCAGAATGTAACCATCTTGGTAATCTTGGTCTAAAGGTAATTTAGGATCAAATGTTCAGAACTGAGAGTCAGCCAAGATGAAACTACGGAAAGAAGATAAAGCAAAGTCAGCATGTACTGCCATTATTATGTGGCTTTACTTCATTTTTAAAAGATTATGCATGGTCTTTTGAAATGGGTGATGCAAACACCAGTCCAGTTTTGTGTACTTCACCATCCTCTCTACTGCATACATCATAGTAAAAAAATAAAAAAATAAAAATTAAAGGGACGTTGGGACCTTCAAACTCCACGGTGGAGGAGTTTTAGGTTCATGATGAAGAGAACGCTTCCTGCTTCCTTTGAGTTCCTGTTGTTATATTTCCTGTTGCTGGTGTTCATTGCCACTTTGTTTTCTCTCCCATAGACCTGGATGAATTGGGCGTCCATCACCTTCAGCATCACCTTATTCTTCTCAGTGACTCTGTGCTACAACGCCTCCTGTCCGACCTGCTACTCCCCGTCTAATCCCTACTGGACCACGCAAAGACTGCTTCTGGATCCCGTCTTCTACTTACTCTGTGTCGTCACCCCAGTAGCTGCGCTGCTTCCCAGGTATGCCAGACTTATAAATCTACAAACACGTTTCTCAGAAGTGATAATTCTCTCGTGTTTTCGGCCTCTTATCGATACCAGATGCCTTTCATGTTTATCTCCTGAGTCTGGTGTTCATTTCTGGTGCTAAAGTGTGTTTTCACATGCGGCTCCGTTTTATTCTCCAGATATTTGTACAGGGCGTGTCAAGGCACACTGTTTCCCAACCCAGTCCAACTTGGAAGGCAGTTGGACAAACTCCCCAACGAAACCCGCAGGAACATCCTCAGCCTCAGTAGGGTCAAAGCGGGGTCACCGCTGGGTCCTAAACCTCCCTTCCAGTCATTTTTTAAGCCCTCCCCCAAAAAATGTAATCACAAATCTCAGAAGAGCTGCTGCAACTCCAAAACACAGCCACACTGTCAGGAGTCGGTTTTACAAAAGCATGATGATGGGAGGTCCCATAATAATGTCCAAAGCAGCCCGTTGGGGCCCTCAGACAGTGAGAGGGGTCTCTCGGATGTCTACGCGTTAGATTCTACAGACACTCTGCCGTACACCAAAGATGCTCATTCCACCAAAGGCTCCGACTGTCTCGATAAGAATTCAGACCCGTCAGAGCTGAGTGTGTCCACCTGGATCACCTCCACTCCTCTGCCTGCACAGACTGACAGTGTTCAGCTCACCCTGCCCCCTACTGGGGCGTCCGAGTGCGTCAAATACACCAGAAACTCAGAGGAAAGGCCCCTGTCTGACCCCACCTTTCATCCAGCACAGAGGACAGAGCAGCTGGTTGAGGAACAGTCGCTCCAGACCATCTTATAATGTGTTACAGTCTTAGATATGTTATTCCAACTCAAATTTGCACGATAGTTTTAACTAATTTTATTGTATTTTCCAAGGAAATTCTTTTATACAAGCTACACATAGGTACTTTATATTTTTGATGTATTAAGCTTAATATTTTTGAAGTTTGGGAGGTGGAAGAACTGGAACGTCTCCCTTCTGTTTTTTGAATTCTAGGGAAAATCTTATTTCACAATGATGCATCTCAGTACTTGATCAGGTTTTTAATGTAAGGATGAGCAGCACCACACATTCCATAGCTGTGTAATTTGGGATTATGCAGTCTCTCTTCCATGGTACCCTGCTCTTTCCTTCAGCTGTGCCTGTAAATGTATTCTGACCTGCACCAAATGCCACAGTGGCCTTGAATCAGTGTCTGTGTGCCTGAGCAGAGAGGTTTTATGGCCTCGATATCCCCACAGAATCATGTTTCATTTTGTCAGGATTTTTATGCAAATTCTCCCACAGCTCCACGAGGCTCTGTGGATTTAGTGGCATTGCTTTGTGCACGTTTCCGTGTCACTACTGGAATCTCAAATATTCTCTCCTCAGTTTTCAAAGACTATTTCCAAAAGCGTGTTTAAAGCTGTTTGACCATATTGTACATTCCACTGAATTATCATGACAGCTGCAGACTGTAAATGGGACATATTATATACATTTCCATGTTGTTATACATTTTTCCCTTGTATTTTGAAATTTAATGTACAGGTTTCTCTTCTACTCCGTTGCTACAGCACTCAAGCAGTCTTTTCAGATTGGCCAGCCGCAACATTTGGCACTAAACACCTGTCTGATCGCTGTGGTGGTAAATTAAAATGAGTTAGGTGAGTTCTGAGGTTAACTGTACAGATGCTTTCACCCACAGTTGGTACATAATTAGTGTTGCTTGCATACCAGCTTGTGTATTTTGTCATTCGGGAGGATAAAGTACTACGTCCACCCATGGTAATGTGAAGGTCAAGCAATAAAACATCCTTCATCTACACTAAAATATCTTAAAAAACACTATGTCCGATTATATGTAGTTTAAACAAAAATGGTTACATTTTACAGTTTTTTATAAAAATGAAAGAAACGGTGGTTTGTGCCACGGTCCCTTTGCTGCTGACATCACACAGGCTGATGCTACTGCCCCCAAATTGTTGTAGGCACAAATGAAGGAGCAAACAAGAATGACTGTATGTGTGAACGTTTTGTAGAAACAACTGTAAAACCACAACAAAAATCATAGTAAATAAATATTTTCCAATTCACATTCAAAATAGCAACAATCTAGCAAAACCCTGGGCTGCTATAGAGTAAGAAAATTCATGCCAAGAGCAGGAAAATAATTGTTTTGAGTATTACTGAGGGTGTGTTTTGCATATATATGTGTGTGTGTTTGGGTTCACAGTTGTCTTGTTGGATCCCTTTTCCCTGAGTGCCAGTTTCCAATTCTTCACGTTAGGTGCACGTTTGCCACAGGATGATTTTACAGTTTTCTTTTTGTTTCCTTCATACAGTTTTTCCAGTTGATGTCATTTTTTTCTGTTAAGCTGACACGGTTGTTTCCGACACCCAAAATATTGGAATTTGCACTAAAAAAAACACTTTCACAAATACCAACGAGTATTCCCAGTGCTCAGATCCTGAATGGGAGCAATGGTAAACCATTTGCCAACTGTTTCACAAATAACAAGCCAAAATGTAGAGAATTCGATATGACTATGCTTTATGTGTTCCGAGGTGTTGAAAGCAGCACCTTGAATATTTTGTGATTGTCATTTGAACCAATGCTGCCTCTTATTACTCGTTTCACTACATTTTTCTATCATTTACCAAAGATCTATGTTTCTAAATTTTCTAGACGGTGGTGTATATTGTGCTCAAACACTGGAAGAAATGACAAATGTAAGAGTTTTTCTTTGATGCTATATCGATGATGTTCACTTAAAGCTATCGGAGCATCATCGTCCGACGTATCGTTCGATGATGTTAATGAGACGACATCCTCCACAGTTCCTCTCCTCTCTTCCTGTTTTGCACACGTCGTGTTGTGGTCCTTCTCTACAGTATGTTCTCGTTCTGTCTGTTTCGTGCTTTGCTGTAGCACTTTATGTGCCAGAATGAAGCTCAGGCTTATTCACGGCTGCATTCCAACGTACCCACTTTCACATGAGCTGACATTCCTCACAGGAACATTCACTCTCACTTTACAAGACCTTGAAGATTTTTCACTTCCATTTTTTTTTTTTTTTTGCAGTTGCATTTTTGTACAAGATAAGCGAACATCTGAGGTTGTAACTGTAACCCTACAGAGGGAATCTATCTGCTGTTAAGTGTTTTGACGTTAAATGTTTAAGATGACTGTTTTGGTGTTCTGGTTGAAGTGCTCTATGAAGAATAAAAATAAAAGAGTAGAGTCAAAGAAAACTGAAGACCTTCAGCCCACAGTGACACACAGCCACCCAACAATAATGTGGTTTTTGTTCATTTTCAATACACTTTCACTTTCTCCTCGGTCCTCACAGTGTTTTAAACCACATCACTTTATTATACCACGACTATTTGTGAACAAATACAAATACATTCACCACAACATTCTAGCAATTAGGCCTTTGTTTAAAATTAAATGTCTTAAGTTTGAGTTCCTTTTGCAGAGTGATAATTCATTAATTGTTGCAAAACTTCATATTGGAGAATAAAAGTGAAAATTCCTTTCATTTTAGTTCCTGCCACCTCTTTAAACAACACTTAAGTTAGGGAATATCTGACATAAGCGGGATGACATAATGACGATATCAGTGTTATACACTTTTTATGCCCTTAATAGATGGGCGAGGTAATATGTGCGTTGTATGAATTTTATCCCAAATTGTCTCCATTTCGTATCAGTTGTGACGTTTTCATTGTCTCATATTTCAAGATTTGTGTACATAATGTCTTAATAAAGCATATTTAAGCTTCATGTTCAAGCTGTCCCAAGGAATGTTGTTTTTATTTTGTAGGGGGTTTTTTTTGCTCGAATTGTGTAACCTGCTGAGCTCGCAGTCAAAGGTGAGCTGGAGTTATGGAACAAAATGAAAAAAACTCACGAAAACATTCTAGCTAAATATTACTCCTCTCAATAAATTATGCATATGAAGTGTAAACAATGATACCTAAAATGAAAAATAATCAAAGATTGAGGGGCTTTTTTCCATAAAATCCAGGGTATATTATGTTATATAAAGCAAAATTTGAAAGAAAACCAACTTCAGATTTCAGGAACAAGAGAAACAGGAGATGTAGATCTTGATACTCAATGTAAGAAAGTTTTTACAGATTTTAAGATATAGATTATATGAGGAATACTAATGGGTTACTAATGTACATAGTAAATCGAAATGTATCCCAAATTCCTTAAATAACCCTCCCTTAATATGTACGCAGTTAAATAACCTAATCTAAATCATCTATCACAGCTCAAGTGTTATTAATGTTATCATGTTATTTATAGATCATTTATCAGCATTTTATATATTTGGCCTCTTTATAAACTTCAGGCTTTTCACTATAATTTCAAATAAAGCTTTGTGATGATGCACTCATTGATGAGGATTGGGAGGTAAGCCGTGTGTGGGGACGTTCCTCTGTCTGTCAGACGTCCTCCTCAGTGAGCCTTGAGGAGATGGATGATCTTTGGCCAGCTGTTTGCCTTTGCCTGGTGTGCACGGCGTCTGCGGTGACTTTCCGAGGGGAAAGTTATTAGTGCATCTTCCCAGACCTGATGGGGGAAAAGGGGCTAGGGGACGGCGTGCTGATGCTGAGATAACCAAATTACTGACCATCGCTGCACTTTTCCCTCATCTTCACACAGATATAACGATGACTCCCCGGACCTCCCTGCGCCGCTCTCTCCATCCCTTTCAAAGCCCGGGAGGAAACCGTGCCGATTGATCAGCTGTTTTTCTCCACATACTTTTGTGTGGAGTGCTGTGCGCGTACTGTGTTTAATATTTCATTATGAAGATTCGTGTAAATGATTGATGGTATTATTGGGAATCTTTGCTGGTCTCTCTCATTTCCTCTGATGACTTTTTTGATTACCCTCCGTCCACAGGCTGACAGGAGACTAATTCTGCTGTAGCTAATGGAGCGTGATTTGCATTTTGTCAGAGAACAGCCTCGGTGACTGATCACTGAAGTCACCTTGACCCCATCCACGACCCTTTGTTTTAACAATCTTAAATCAGGGCATTTTCAATTTCCTAAACTGCCTCGCAATTAATCTGGTTTTGACGCAGCCGTCACAGAGCTGGATTACGAGAATTGCTGATGTGCGTTAAACCCTATGTGCAGCCTCTGCTCCCCAGCACGGCCGACCGGAGTGGAGTGTGTTGTTCATTTACAACAGCACAGATATGCACTGCAGCACTTTTGATTCCAAATAACAAATGAAGGCTTTGGCGAGCCAGAGCCATCTGTCTTCCAGTTGGTGGAGGCATCGAAATGCTCCGTTCTTCACTCTCCTGCAGGAGTGCCCAGCCAAACCATTATTGCTCTTTTTCAGTCTGAGTTCCCGCTGAGACAGAAAGCATCCATTTTCAATACACACATTACTATTCCGGGACACGGGGGATATGGAGTACACACACAGAGAGACGAATGCATTCTGTCTGAGACACTGTGGTTGGTTTGCATTCACATGAAAAGACAGCTCTTCACTTTTTCTATTTGAAGGCCGTCGAGCTTTTCATATCAAGATCAACTGACTTTAATCATTAATGGACCAAAAAAAAAAATGTAAGTATTTTTGAAAGACATTTTAATCTAAAATCTCGACACCTTTTCACATATTTGCAGCTGGCGTGTGGTGCAGTGTTGCCGCCTTTATGTTAAGCAGCTAAAATAACAGAGTGGAGACACGTACAGGCTGTTGGAAGGACAAATAGTACCATAGAAATGATTTTAAAAGTTCTTACCTAAGACCCCTTCATTGACAGAAAGACTCAAACAGAAGTCGAACCCACGACCTCCCTGCTGTAAGGATGTGACACGTGACATCCACTGATCAATGTCTGACAAAAAGGAAGCCAAATATCAGACAGTCGGCCATGCACACCGTCTATTCATGACAGCTGCCGATGTACTCATGTGGAGACGCAGAATAACATTAGCAACCCACTTCAGTCATGATTTTGCCTGATTTATCTACACTTTGTTGACTAAAAGGCCAAAACGAATCAGCGAATCTGCTGACCTGAACGATGACTCTACTTTTGTCACTAAATTAGTCTTTCAAAAGAAGCGAGACAAAAGTGTGAGTGTACAGATCATCAGTGACTAGGGGGTTGTTAAGTTTTATCAGCAGATCATTTCCTTTTGTTTACTTTATCATTTTTATGACGTTTTGGTGTTTCTCGACCTGGGAGGAAATCAGTCCAAGCGCTGGGAGAACATATTTACAGTGCACACAGACAGATACAGGACCACACGGTACAGAACGCTCTAAGTGCACGATCTTACTGTTTTTTGTTGTGATGATGTCTAGATTCAGTGATTAAAAACTCCTTGATGTGTGGACAGCGATGTGCAGTATCCCGATGGGTCTCCGTTACCTCGGTGACCCCTGACTCACCTCTGCACATTTTCTGCCTCTCAGCTCTTTTTAGGGAACCATTTAACATGATGTGATGAATGACTCTATAGACACACACACAGCCCTGATCTACACACACTGCTCAGTGTCCTCATCTGTACTTTATACTGCCCTGCAGTCACATTCCTGCTGCCAACAGTGCAGCTGAGGTTAATGCAAGAGTCCCTGGAATGGGGACACGACACGCACTCTCACGGCACTCGGCGGATTGGGGCGTGCCAAGTCCACTTTGCTATTTATTTGACGCTCAGGGCGCGAAGGGGTAATATTAAGGCTCCTACTCGATCGTAGGTGTGTTTTGGGTTGAGCGTGAATTGAACCAATCGGAGCGTCACCTGCCTTGAGCCATGTGTGCTTGAACGTGGTTCACTGCAGTTTAGATGGCGGAGACTAGACTTGGCGTAACAGGGCAGACTGGTTTTCTGCCAAGGAAACAAATTTGCTTGTAGGAAAGGTGGAAGCACTCGAGCAAATCATCTACTGGAGCGACTCTCAAACACCCAAAGAATGGAAGATTTTATTGGACTGTGACCCATAGAAGACAGACCACAAATGTATTTGACAATCCACATTGTTTTTCTTTTTAATTTTTATAGTGTTAAGTCGTAGCCACAAAAAAATTGATTTGCTTCCACAACTTCCACGTGGGCAACGTATCACTTTCACATCAGGGGAAAACAGAAGGTCGCCGCAGTGCTTGCACATTGTGAACCCGTATATGCACATCTGCGTACTGCCCTCATCAAACAGCAGAAACACATTCCACGGCCCCACGATAACAACGCACCAACAATTTGCCTGACCACTCTTCATTTTATGACCAACACACCCATGGGCATACAGATGGGCACAAGTGAATTTACTATTTACAGGACCTGGGCGCTGGGCGTGAAAAGGACAACGGCAGTGGGCGTATGACAGCATTTTGTGCGGGGTGTACGATACGAGGGTTAATCCGTATCAAATATCGAAGAAGCCATTCAAATTCTGTCTCTATCACAGTTAAGGTCATTACATAGAATGTAATAATGAATAATAATCAGTGACTTTTAAATCCATCCTTTCCTTCCACTTGAAAGCTTTAACATCATAGAACCTGAGCAGAAAGGTTACATGGGCCGTAAAGAGGAGAAACGGCCCCCTGTCTGTCAGCTGGGTATTAAGGTGTTCAGACACAAGGTGCATAAAGTATTTTGCACCAAGGGTTTGATAACCTTCAAACCTGACAGAGAGGCAGTCCGTTCTTATTTACAACAAACTAGACGACCAACTTCCCAACATGTACAAAATGTGCTAAAAAATCTCAACGCCCATTTCTGACCTTTTCCAAACGGTTTATACGTGTTTAGGGTAAGTAAGAGTTAAGGTTAAGGGTAGGTGTAGGATTTTACAGCCATATAGAACTGACAAAGGACATTTTGATGTCAAACAGACATTGAGATGCTTTCTCCACTCGTCACAATCACCATGCTTGTTTTGTGACAGCGTCAGAAGGCAACAATGGATTTGATTGCCTCTGATTGAACAGACTCCAACCATGGGATGAACAATAAAGGGAGTGTACAGAAAATTACAGCCACTGACAGTTAAAAGGCAGCATGGCGTTCCATTGATTGTGATGTGCGTCAATGCCTCCTTGTCCTTTCAGGTTGCTAATTAAGAGCACAGACATGACAACAGGTTGTTATAGGGTTTTGGGAGGGCGTATTTACACACTGTCTCGATTTTTTTGGACCACGTCTGACATAAGGTAGTTACTATTGGGATTTTGATCCTTCTTTTGACCAATCAGAATTAGGGGCACGTACATGAGGTGGTAAAAGTTAACCCTATTGGCCAACCTAACAAAAAAATGAAATGACTTTTTAATGTTTTAAAATAAAAACAAATACACAATTTTCATCTTTGTATAATCAAAAGTACTTCAGCAAATGACATCCATTAGCAGTGTAAAATAAAAAATAACTTTGCATCTATTAAAGGTTAAAATAATGACAAAATGTCTTTCTGTAGATCGCTCTCTCTAAAAGGAAATCAAAATCTGAATCTCAGAAGCAGAGCTACATGCCATTTGCCATCTTTTTTATCTTTTACTTTTTTATCTTGGTATCTTTTCATTCCAGTGACTGACAGATATTTTCACATCTTTGGAGGTCAAACTCAAAAGCAAACGAGCGGGAAAGAATGCTTGACTGCATAGATTTTGCTGCCATTCATGCTGCTATATGTGATTACAGTGACCCCTAGTGTTCATTAGGGCAACTGTAGTACAGTAAAGTTTATGTAGAAAGAAAGAAAGAAAGAAAGAAAGAAAGAAAGAAAGAAAGAAAGAAAAGAAAGAAAGAAGGAAAGAAAGAAAGAAAGAAAGAAAGAAAGTCTGACCCTCCATCTGTCCTGTGGGAGACACTGTTGTTGTCCTCTTTACCATACATGTAGGCCAAAAGTTACTATCTGTGGACAATCCAACCCCCAGCTGAGTCCTCATTTTCCTTCTCAGTGAGTGAAAAAACTCACACATGTATACGCAGACAGAATAACAAATATTCCCCAGCAACACAAGAGCAGTGCACATGGATTAGATAATGCATAATTTACAAAGCCCTGCTGCAGAATGAGGTAGTGGGGTTCCCACTACCTGCTGTATATGCCACTTTTGATTTACGCTTCATGAATATAATTTACAGGTTATGAATGAGGCTGCACTGTCTTGGCTTCCATCAACACAGCCTGTGACCGCGAACTAGAAATGTGCTCGGAGCTATGGAATTAGGAAAAAATAATTTTTGATCGTATGAGTTACAGATAAAAAATTACAACGTTATAAAAGCTAAAACAAATACACAATACCTTTTGGCTATTTGGAGAACCAATATTTTTATTTAAGTATACACTTTAAGTGCACTTGCTCGGCTGCCAATTATATACAATTAAAATGATAAATTAGGTCATAAGGACAATGTAATGAACGGCTTAATATTGAAAAGTTTGGAGTTTTTAAAAATCTGAAAAAACCATCACAGTAACTCAGTGGATGTTTTTAATTTCCCTTAAATGTATCTCTATTCTGGATCATTTGGCATCTTTAGGCGTTTAAATAATACTTAAAATAAAACCACAGTGCAGATAGAAAGCACAAAACTGTCTCTGCCTTTGGATGAACATTGGGATTTCATCAATTAAAATTAAAAAATCAACAATAATCCAATTTTCATGATTGAATGACACCAACACAGTGCCTCAAACCAAAGAGGAAATAACAGAAAAAATGAAAAATCACTGCCATCGTGGTAAGCTTCGATGGTGGGGCTTTAAATTTCAGGAAGTATTTGGCTCATTCTGACGTTGTATTTATTTGAGATCAGATAGCTATGCTCAGATTTTAATAGCGGGTCTGAACGGGGCCTATAAATCCTGCCCTAACATCCCGAGCGCCTGTTTACGTTTTGATTTGTCCACACCCGTGACTTACTGACACCATGTGCCTGCTGGGGGTGGGTTAAGGGTTCATGACGAAGTCGCGCTGCATGCCGGGATATATGGCGGTGTTGTTTATAGTGAATTAGAGGAGATATCAGAGAATAAACGCGTTAGATCGTCCTTTCGTTGCCGTTATGCGTTATTTGCCTGCGTGAAATCACCGCGTCGGATTTTGAACGGAGAGACGAGAGGAAACGTGGACTGTATGAAGCTTCAGCAGCGGACGGACACCGAGACGGGAATCTGCACTGTCATTCGCACACACACACACACACACACACACACACACACACTCACACACACACACACACGCACACACACACTACACACGCCGCAGGTTAGTACCCACGCTGTCATTTTGTTGCTTTATTTAAGAAAAGTGAATCAATGCCGTTACGTCATTTACTGTATGGTAAACCGAGCCGTCAGTGGCTAGATCATTTCTACTTCATTTGTCATCGTGTCACAAATACCGCATTCAGACCGTGCTTATTTTGTATTTTATTGTACATTTTATGCTATTTATTAGATTTTATCATTTTCAGATATGTGGGAATCGCACACAATAGCTCGCTGGTGTTCTACAAACAGTAATTATTAATCATTTAAATCATGAGATTATTTTTTGTTAGTTATTGGGACTGTATTTGATTTGGACTCCAATTTACCTCATCTTCATCACTTTGTTGGTCTCAGGGAAAACAGTTCATCAAAACAATTGTAAACTTTGGTGGCTGCAGTTGTGAGAACTATGACATCATAGGGATTAATATGACCATGAGATGTTGGTAACTTTCCTAAGATTTTGCAATACACCACCAGCAAGGACATTTATGGAGCAATGCTGCACACAAGGTTGAAATCAACTCCTAGATACACAGCAAAAAGAGAGAGAGAACAAATCAGATTTTTCCTGACTATTTCTATTGTATCCAAATCTTGTTGACCTAACTCTAAACATCTGTAGATTGTACAACCTAGCACGAACAGCACCAGATTAGAACTTCACCCATGTAAGAATCTCATTTTTGTTGAAGCATCCTGATTACTACTATTGCCACTGAAGGCTCGTAAATGTCTATAATTGGGGTTGTCGTAATTTCTATGCAACATATTTTAATCCAGTAGTTGTGAGAGAAGTAGAATTTGACTGAAATGTTCAACATTTTGTTTCAGTAGATTTTCAAGTGGGCCTGCAGCAGGACATCGGAATCCATCCGAATGTAAGTCGCACCATGTAACCTTCCAGTCACTACCCAGTTAAACTAACTCGATGTTCTTTATATGTCCCTGCCATGTTCCCGTAGATTAACAAATACATGTCTGATAATAGGCAACACTGCTTGTCCGTTGCTCTGATTTGTACAGTAGCAACGTTTGTTGTATATATCTGTACTGCAACCATGTGTTTATGCTTCCTGCTGACCTTCAGTATTGAGTCTGACTTCCTGTTTAAATGTCCTGCACAGGAACAGAACGACTGCAAAGCATCTAATTGAGCGCTACTTTCGCCAGTTAACTGAAGGCTGTGGAAATGGCAGCTGCACGAATGAGTTTTGTGCATCATGTTGTGATTTTCAAGCCATGGATAACAATACGGCAGCTGTCAAAGCGCTTGAGCTTTTTAAGATTAATGCCAAACTCTGTGACCTTCACCCTTCCAAGAAAGGATCAGACATTCTCCACCCAGACTTCAGTGCCAGCGAAATCCCTGATCTGGACGATAAGATGAGCAGTACAGATCACTGTCCTGCCAAGGACGACTTTTCAGGTAAATCTGAATACATATCCGATGTGATCCATTTTTGCACGTTATATAATTCATGTTCTCTTTGTACATCAGTATCAAATTATGTAATATTCTTAGAAGTCTTTAAAGTGCTGATTTTTTTAGCTTTCTTGTTTAATAGAAATGTGTTTATTTTCCACACACATCTTGATATAGGATCAATCATGTCTGACTTTACATTCCTGTGAAAATGATGCATATAGTGCTGTGTCACATGACAACATTGTTTACTTTTAGAGGAAGTATTAGAAAGAAAAGCGACTATGACAAGATAGAATTCAACTCCTGTCGGTCCTCTAATTTCTTCTTAGTTTCCACTTGTAGAGATAGTTTTTTTAGTTACTCCTTATCACATTTAGAATCTGAATATCACATCATTTGGAATGTTAACAGGTAACATCAACTCGTTGCGACAGTTCCTTTTCGCAAAGAATTGTGGGAGATAGATAGATAGATAGATAGATAGATAGATAGATAGATACTAGATGTCAGTCATGAGAGGGAAAAAATTGCTATCATTAAAATCTCTTTAAATTGTTCTATTCCTACTCAGATAAAGCAGTTAACGAATGAATGTTGTTCTTTCCAGATGTGCATTACCTCACAGAGAACACTGTGTGTATGATCCTGAGTTACTGCGAGGAAGAAGGCGACTATTCTACTCTGATTCGGGTCATTGGCAAGATTTTCTCTAGCGCAGAAGCCCTGATGAAGAGCTTTAGGAAAGACGCTCCCAATGCTACAGAGGAACTGCAGTCATTAAACACAGCAGATGTGGGTGCTTCTTCCTCAGCTGCTTTACCAGAGGAACATCCTGATGAAGTTCTCAACTCTTGTGAGGTTACCGTGGACATCGAGGCCATGAGGAGGGTGTATGACAGACTTCTGTCCATAGACCAGGTAGAGGCAGCCCTCGTGAACGCGATCATTTACCTCACGCCAAATATGGAACTTGACCTGGAATACCTTGATGTGTACGAAACAAACCCAGATTACCTGAATATCTTCATCATCGTGATGGAGAACAGTAACCTTCATAGTCCAGAGTACCTAGAAGTGGCTTTGCCACAGTTCTGCAAAGCAATGAGTAAACTCCCAGTGTCTGCACTGGCCAAGCTGTCCAAGCTGTGGTCCCAGTACAGTCTTCCACAAGTCCGTCGTTTGATGGAGACCTTCCAGCAGCTCATCACCTTCACAGTGGTCAGTAATGAATATGACAGCAGTAACCTGGTAAATGATGATGAGACTGTGGTTGCTGCTGCCAAGTGTTTAAAAGTCGTCTTCTTCGCAAGTATCCAGGGTGGGGATGTGGACATAGAACACAATGAGGATGATGATGATGACTCGGAGCTTGATGAGTTCTCGCTGCATGAACTTCTGGGTGAGGAGCGGCTCTATAAGAAGGGTCCTCGTGTGGACCCTCTGGAGAAAGAACTGGGAGTTCGACCCGTTGACAGCAGGAAGCCCCTCATTCCCTTTGAGGACTTCATCAACGAGTCACTGAACGACGTGGTGGAGATGGACAAGGATTTCACCTTCTTCAAGGTCGATGCTGAAAGCAAGTTCTCATTCCAGACCTGCCCCTTCATCCTCAACATCATCACTAAGAGCCAAGGCCTGTACTATGACAACAGAATCCGAATGTACAGTGAGCGACGCCTCACGGCTCTCTACAGCATAGTCCAGGGCCAGCAGCCCAGCCCCTATCTCAAACTCAAAGTCCGCAGAGATCACATCATCGACGATGCCCTTGTCAGAGTGAGTCTCAGCAAACTATCACTGTTGAATGTGCATGGGATGTCACACTGAGGACAAACTGACTGTATTACAGCTGGAGATGATTTCCATGGAGAGCCCCTCAGACCTGAAGAAGCAGCTGTTTGTGGAGTTTGAAGGGGAGCAAGGCGTAGATGAAGGAGGTGTTTCTAAGGAGTTCTTCCAGTTGGTCTTGGAGGAAATTTTCAATCCTGACATAGGTGAGACATAAAACTGCACCTTTAACAAAGTTACTGTTAAATCTTGTAATAATTTCATCACCCTTTGTATGCTTTTTTTCTTTTTCTCTGGTTAACATTGTGAACAGGAATGTTTACCTATGATGACGACACAAAGCTTTTCTGGTTTAATTCTTCCTCCTTGGAGAATGAAGCGCAGTATACTCTCATTGGAATTGTGTTGGGGCTCGCCATTTACAACAACTGCATCCTGGATGTCCATTTCCCAATGGTTGTTTACAGGAAACTCGTGGGCAAGAAAGGGACCTACCCGGATCTGGCAGATTCCCATCCAGTATAGTAACTTTTCCCAAGTTAATGCACAATCTAATTCACTGATTCAGTGATCTGCGTATCCAAATGCGTTCAAAGTAATGGAGATATGCTTTGTGTTATATGTTTGCGTCAAAAAAATGAGGAAAAAAATGATAACAAATGCTAAAACACGTGCTAACAACATACTTGTCTTTGCAGGCTCTCTACCAGAGTCTGAATGAGTTGCTCAAGTATGCTGGCAATGTGGAGGAAGACATGATGATCACCTTCCAGATATCACACACAGACCTTTTTGGAAACCCGGTCTCATATGACTTGAAGGAGGACGGCGACCAAATCCCTGTTACTAAGGAGAACAGACAGGTGACATCTTTCTCTAGTTATGTTTGCAGCACAACAATGCTCTTTGTAAAGGTTATACACAGCTTTGACGACGTCTGCGTAAGGAAGCTACTTTGACATGGAGTCTGTTACAGCCATAAAGTCATCAATATTTAACAAACCACACACTGACATGCATCAATGTAGAGCTGCATAAATGCTAGAGTCGGTTGCTGATGTGTTTTTCTTGTTCCTCTTCATTTTTTTTAAATGTACATCTCACATGCACTTCAACAGGAAGTGGTTTTTCTACTTATATGGTGCAATACAACTGCCAGTTCTAAATAGTATCATGAGTAATAACAGGATCAGATGAGTTCAAAACATGCAAAACATAAAACAAAAAAGTCTGCTTACTGGGCGTGGGTGTATGTATATATAGTGTATGTATAGACATAGACTGTATACAGTATATATATGCGTGTATAAATATATTTATTTATTTTTTTAAACAGGAATTTGTGGACCTGTATGCTGAGTACACACTGAACAAAAGTGTGGAAAGACAATTCAGGGCTTTCAAAAAAGGATTCCTGATGGTTACAAATGAGTCTCCATTGAAGTATTTGTTTAGGCCCGAGGAAGTTGAGCTGCTAATCTGTGGAAGCAGGGTAAGGAAATTCAGTATTTGTTTTTGCTCCTTGTTTTTATTTGCCACATTTAAGCTTTTGCAACATGATCTCTTTTTTGCAATCCCATAGAATCTTGACTTTGAAGCACTTGAAAAAACAACAGAATATGATGGAGGCTATAGCAAAGACAGTCAGACTATCAAGTATGTTGATTTATTTTATCCTTGTGTATTATGTGAAACATGTCGTAATAAAATCAACATCGATTTTTGGTTCTCCTTAATGTTGTGTGCACAGAGATTTCTGGGAAACGATTCACTCGTTTGGAGAGGAGCAGAAGCGGCTGTTTCTTCAGTTTACCACAGGCACAGACCGAGCCCCAGTCGGTGGGCTGGCTAAATTAAAAATGATTATTGCTAAGAACGGCTCTGACTCAGACAGGTACAGTACAGCCAGCTGCAGGACAAAAGCAGTTTGGTCCTTCTTTTTCTTTTAACGCTTGGATTAGTACATTTTGTTTTGTTTAATCAAAAATTCCTGCCATTTTGCATTTGTTCTCGCATTCAATGTGCCAAAAATTTTAAATGCTGTAAATTTCATGTGTAAACCTCAAGGTGTTCAGCCGTGTGGTGTTCTTATGAATCATCCTTTCCTCCAGGTTACCAACGTCACACACCTGCTTTAATGCTCTGCTGCTTCCTGAATACTGCTCTAAAGAGAAACTGAAAGAACGACTCCTCAAAGCCATCACTTATGCCAAAGGATTTGGGATGCTGTGACAGATAAGTTTGATTTGAACTTCATCAGAGGGGGACTATCCCAAAAACAAAATGCTGCAATGAACCTGTGCCTCAACTGCCTCTTTTAAAATCCATTATTGGTCTTTCATACTTCCCATTGACTTATTATTAACTTTGATATGGTTTGCTAACGAGTTAGTTAAATTAAGTAACGATTTCTCTCTTCACAAGAATGTTTTGTTTGTGGGAATGTCAAACTATTTCTTTTTAAAGCTGTGAAAGTGCACTTAATACAGACACACTTTAGAGAATGCCAGCACTGTTTTTTATGTGTGTAGTTTGACTTTTACCTGTTTGCCAGCTCTCTAAAATGTAGTAGACCTGATCCTCAGACACTTGTTCTAGAGGTCACATGACGGGGTTTAACGGTGCTCCATGGTCACATTTGTCCTCATAATAAATTAAAATATTCAGGCAAGGTCCTGAGTATCATCGCTTAACCAAAAATCTGTACTGACAAGCTATTTAAGGAGGGTGTGTCGTGCAGATTTCTATGTTTTTAATTTTATTTTAAACTTTGCACTGGTTTAAAGTATAAAAAAGACTGATCCAATTTCACTTTTTTTTCTGTGGCTGTGCTGTTTAGATCTGAATACTGTTTCATTTAAGGCCGAGCTAGCAAAAAAAAAACTGCTTTGTTATTTTTAAGATGATTTTTTGGCATTTCTGCTTTATTGTGATAGGTACAATAGAGAGATAGACAGGAAGGACATAGCAGAGAGAGGGGATGACATGCAGCAAAGGGTACAGGTCAGAATCGAACCTGCAGGTGAGACACTTGAAAACTGCTTTGTCCTGATTAGACAGCTACATCAGGCCAGACATACAACTTACAAGTATTTCTTTATTGTGCCTCTTGTGTAAAATTAAAACTGAATACTTTGTGTTTTGATAGCTAGCTGGATTTCAGAATGCACTTTTTACTGGTTGATCTAGTTTTCACATTCTTAAAAAGTGTGTCTTTTTCTTGGTTTGATTGCTTTACAGTGTTATTGGTTGCAGATTGCCAAGTGCAGCACCTTCACAAATGTGCAACGCCTGTTGTATTGATTTTTTAATTATTTTTTTTTGCCAAATATCTCAGGTAAAAAAAGGGATGTGCAGACATTGTCAAACTTTTATGTATAACAACAGTTATGCAGAGTGAATAAAGGAGAAAAAAACAAAACAATACTTTGTCATGAAATATTGAAAAATCAACAAGAAGGAGAAATGCCCGGTGTGTCATAATGTTCCCTTTATATAATATGTGTAAATTTTATTGTTTTTATTCTCTGGTTTATTCACATTTTACAAGAGAGAGCAGGCATTTCAGTTTTGTGTTAAATATTTACAGCACACACCCACTGGATATTGCAAATTCTTTGTATTTTTCATACGTAGCAGGTGTATCAAGATATTTTGTGGTGTGAAAAGATCAATACTTATTCCTGATTACACTAAGCTTATGACAGCCATCTTGTCCTGAAACACACATTGATCATAGCATACACGCAAACATATGAAATGGCTGCTTACATTGTACACAATTTGACACATTAGGATCATAATAAAGATAGTGATGTATAAATACATCTACATGAAAACTCCTTTCATTTCCTGTATTGTCCTCATTTATCTTTCATATTTACTGGACCTTTTTGTCCTTATCAGCCACCACCTCAGACAGGTCCTCTGGCTGTATCGACTTCACTTTGGCTTCCATGTCGGTGACCCTCTTTTTCATTCTTGTCTGGTTCGAGGTGAACTCTGCCATCAGCTTGGCAAACTTGCTCTGCATGTCATCCAGGTTGTTCTGCAGTTTGACAATCTTCTCCTCCATGTCTTTGGGGTCAGCACCTGCGTTAGCCACTGCTTCATCAATCAGGTTGTCTTTCATCAGGATGGCCTTCCCCTTCTCTTCCAGAGCCTTCTTAGCATCTGGATACTCAGTGAGCGCTTCCATCAAGTCGTCTTTGGAGAGTGCAAAGAGATCGGAGTAACCTACACTTCTGATGTTGGCTGTTCTCCTGTTGCCAGCCTTACTTCCCTTGATCCCCAAGATACTGATTTCACCAAAGTATGCACCATCACTAAGCACGACAAACTGAGTAACTCCATCATCAGCCACCACAGCCAGCTTCCCCTCCTTGATGATGTACATCTCCCTGCCAATGTCACCCTTCTTACAGATGTAGTCTCCAGGACTGAAGACTTGTGGCTGCAGCTTGAGCACCAATTCAATCAACAGGCCGGCTTCGCAATCCTGGAAAATACGCACTTTTTTGAGTGTATCCAGATGGACATTGATAGCAATCTCCGCCTTCAGCTTGTCGGGGAGATTCTTTAAAACTTCCTTCTCATCGCAGGTTTTCTTCTCAGTCCACAAGTAGTCGAACCACTTGATCACCCTGGCCTCCAGGTCTTTGGTGACCTTTCGGAACTGCATGTACTGCTTTATGGAGTCGATCTTTGCCTGGAACTCGGCACGGGAGGCATTCATGTTGGAGATCATGGCACCGACGTTACCAACGATACTAGCAAAGATCAGCACACCGGTGAGGAAGTCAGCAATAACGAAGAGGAATTCAATATCTTTAACAGGAGGAGGGGTCTCTCCAATGGTGGTAAGGGTCAGTGTGGACCAGTACAAGGAGTAGATGTACTTTCTAGCCAGGCGGCCATGCTCTGGGTGGCTGATATTAGGATACACCCAGGTGTCAGTTCCAAATCCGATAGTTTTAGAAAGGGCAAAAAATAGGCAAGCATTCCAGTGAATAATAACGAGGATATAAAGGACAAGATTACTGATGCGAAACATATTTGGGAAGCTGGTTCTAGTTTCAGTCCGCTCAAAGAACTCGAAGAGCCTTGACATTTTACAAAGACGGTTGAATCTGAACTCTGGGTTGTTGTAACCATATTTCAGAAACAATAGATCAGTCGGTATCATTGAAATCATATCGTATTTGAATTGAGGCGTCGTTGCATATTTACTCCTCAGTTTCTTGGCATCTTTCACCAGCAGGCCTTGTTCCAGGTAACCTGATGAACAAACAGAATTAGAAGCCTAATCTAAACTTTCAATAAGAAAAGGTTTCACTTTATTGCATCTTCGGTTTCTTGTCATTTCCAAGGATCTTACCTGTTCTTGATCTGACAAATGTGTCTGTGTAGTAGATGAAATCTGCAGTATAATCCAGAAATATCCAAAGCTTTGTGTACGTGTTCTGGAGTTCATTGAAACAGGCTCTAGAAGATAGCATGGTTTTAAATCCAGGGAACATTTCAGTGAATAAAGAACATGTTGTGGAGCGTGTAGAGGTACCTTGTCACTATCATCATAAGGTTGTAAAATACTGGGATTGCAATGATAGAAAGCCATCTGTAGTATAGGTCTGCTGCTGGATCCATTATCCAGATATCTTTTCTAAAAACAACAAAGTGCACATCAGTCATTTCTGCCTCTTTGTGTGTGCTTTCAGTTGTTTACACACATCTCCCAGATGCGTGTGAACCTATACACACATTGCAATATTTACCGCATACAACAGTGTACTTACGGGGGCTCCTCTTTCTTTTTATCATCTTTCTTATCATCCTTCTTATCATCTTTCTTCTCATCCTTTTTCTCATCCTTCTTCTCTTCCTTCTTCTCTTCCTTCTTCTCTTCCTTCTTGTCTCCATCTTTCTTCTCGTCCTTTTTCTCATCCTTTTTCTCCTCACTCTTTTTTTGATCTTTTTTAATTTCTTCTTTTTTGTCTTCTTTTTTGCTATGGAGCACAAATTTATTTGATGCATCATAAAAACAGATGGTACTGGTCTGGGAGGGGCGGGTCGTGAAAAGGATCTAGAGGAGATTTCCCGTTTTTTTTTGTTGGAAGATCTGGTGCAAGTCATACATCTGCCCAGCAGATGGAACTGTACAACCATTCTGACATGTATCCTTTGTAAGTTTAACTAATGTATTACCATACATTATCTTTTACAATTGCAGTTTAGACACTCCCATAAAATCTTTGCTGAATTTGAAAAAAAGTTCACCATACATCACAACTTCCAACTGAAATTCCCCAAGATGAAAGGGCACTGAGGAAGCTTTTACAGTCTAAGGCACAAGAGAGCACTAAAGAACAATGGGAAATCTACTGCTATTTTACACAATATTTGCTATGATTGATGATTTACGACTGCTGCTAATAACGCTATTCTAGGGCTCATTCTTCTACAGATCTACCTCTATTTTTTCACACTGACATGTACACACTTACTTATCTGTGTTGTTACAGTTATTCATGTTGTAAGCAGCCAGTGGCCACTTACCGACAAGGCTTTGGACAAAAGAACACATTTTGGTACAGTGAACACACATGCTATCAGATACCTAAAGCTCTTTGTCTCTTCCAAAGTAAAGCTGAGCCTTCCCAGGTTAACATGTCCTTTGGAGTGCATTAAGAGTGGATTTTGAGAAAAACGCATGGGATTTTTCTCTGACTTCTCCGAGAGCTACAGTAGTGGCTCGTTGATGCGATGGTTCTTGGATGGTGGTACATAGTTCAAAAGGTTTGAGAAACACTCCTGTGTCGGTTACTGTGGGAAAAGATGAGCTGTGTGAGTCCAGACAAAGGTCACACTATTCAGTATACTTACTTTCTCTTACGGAGGAGATCACTGTGACCCAAAGCATTGCTCTCATGACTAGAAATTTCTTTGAGCTCAGGGCCTCTGAAGCGCTCCAAGAAAGAGTCGTGTCGCTCCTCTTCAGGGTGCCTTGTGTGAGACAACCAGTTCCGCAGCATGAAGAAGACGTAAGAAAGCCTAAAGGTTCAGCAGGAGGTAAAAGAGCACAAAGTGACACCTGCCTAGACTGGAACAGGATACCTGCACTGTTATTAATATTGTATCATCTCAATATGTTAACAAGTAACCGACTGAAGTGTACCTGGCCATTGCCCCAGCCCCCGTAAAAGAATCTCTGTGGGAACCTGCATGCCTGCTGATGGCTGCAGACAGAGCTCTGTCTTCCTGCATGTTGTCCTCACAAAGAGAATGAGTCCTGGAAGACAGTGCATAGATGAATTAAAAACACAATTATTAACAATTTAGTGAATTGTCCAGTTAGAAAATCCACTAAAAAGTTAAAAAGTTAGTTTACTTACAGTATATGTTTTCTAGAACAAAATGAATAATATTCAAAAGTAAAGAAAGTCTGATAGACATTCTACAAAAAACACATGATTTTTAAAAATGTGAATCTAAACTAATGATAATAAAAAATAATGATCACAGCGTTAAATGAATCTTGAAAATGATATCAGACCTGCTGTCCCCTTTTTCGATGACAGCGAGCTCATCATCAGGCGTCTGTGTGGACCAGCACTGTCTGCTTGAACGGGACCTTTCACTGCAAATGTTGGCCATATTGACTTGTCCAGTTGGCCTGGTGGACACAAAAGACGAGACCTGAGCAGTCAACTATCAGATGCATCACAAGTTGTCCATCAAATAGATGATAGCCTCTGTCTCAATCCTGGTCCACAGCAATCAAAGTCTCCCTGCTCTGCACACCTGGGTTTGTACCCTGTCTAAACTTTTGTTAGATTGCCTGTATTCACTGTTCATCATTCCCATCAAACTCCTTCACCTTACACTTTTGGTTCAAAGTTAATAAACGGTAATGGTAACAAACACAAAAATCTAGCATGCGTTTGTCTAAATATATAATTTTGTGACAAAAATATATTTGAAATATATGCAGTACATGTAGGAGAAGATATGAGAAGGTGCGAAAAATTGGCACAAATGACTTTCCTATATGGTTTGATGTGGATGCTGATTGACCCAAGGAATCTTGAAAATTGTGATTGTACGACTTATGGTTCAAAAGCCTCAGGGTGAAAGATTCAAACGTTAAGAGGGTTCCTCCCTGCATCATGTCGGACTTCATGAGGATGAGTGACTGTAGACTGGATGGCAGTGCTCCCATTTACAGAGCAGAGGGGTCACTCGTTTGGCTAATTTGGTCACACCGCACCGTCTTCTACATTACTAAATCAAGAATTGTGCACATCGTTCCCATAGAGTTCTACAGACTTGCATACCTCATTAGAGGGCTTTATATTGTTTTTTTTTTGCTTTTAATTTGTGCCTGTCTCTATGTTGAGATGAGAGCTGGTGTGTTTTTACTAGCTTTCCGTCTGAGAAAACAAACTAAAAATACGTGGTCTTTATGTCTTTAAGGCTAAACAGGATGAGAGCCTTCTCGCTGTCAAAGATCAACAGGGCTTTAAAATAACTAAGCTGTGGCTTATGTGTAGACTGTCAGTTGCAATGTTCAGCCATGTATACAGCAGGATAAGTGAATTAGGGGCCACTTAAAGAAAAGGTACTGACTGTGAGGCTGAGGTCAGGCTCTGTCTTTAGCTCTAAGGTGGTGCACTTTGGCCTGACAGCTATTCTCATGTAAGACCGTTTTTATTTTAGATTTCTATTCCATTAACTCTGCGAGGTCTCGGTTTTCAGCCTATTCCCTGTTGGCTCCCAGCATGTAATAATGTGGCTACAGTGCAAACGACAACAATGTTCTCTCTCCATAACGTGCTGAAAATAAACACAGTAGGATATATTCTTGGTTTTTTGACATGACAGAAAAATTCCTAGTGTAATGTCAGAATATCCATGAGTAAATATTCCACATTATATATTTGTTTATTACCAAGTTATGCTGGTGTGTGCATGGGTGAACGTGATTAATTGTAACGTTTTTTTGAGTGGTCTACTGATCAAAAAAGTAACAGCTGATCCTATGAAACTGTATTTTCCTGACTAATAAGCAAGTCACTGCTGTGGTATAAAGACGTACAGCGTTTGTGACACATGCACACATGCAGATTAGTACTAATACCATGGAGTTAAGCACCCCCCCCCTCCACTAAATTAAATGACACTGTCAGGGAGAGGAACAGCAGGATGATTGGAAGGTAAAACAACATGTGAGGTTCACCACCATGAAACAGCAGATTTATAGTAGCTATGGATTGGAGATACCACATTCATGTAGATGGATAAAAAATATATGCAGAGTTGTTTGATTATTATTATTATTAGAAATCCTTCAGTTGAGCGGGTGTTTAAACGGCTGAGTGGGTTTGAAGCCCACTGTTCACTTTTAACTAATCAGATATGCATACATATAAAAAGCATCCAGACACATCATACAGTGACAGTGATGAAATTGTTAACAGCAGAATCAATTACTCATTAACAGAAAATCAATGAGTTGAAATTAAATATTTCCCGGGGGTTTACTCATGGTCAGAAGAATTTTCTTCCCATGAATAATCTAATTGGAGTGGGTTGATGTTCATTTTCTCCTGTAGATCTCAGAAATTGTTCTATATATTTAAGAGAAGCTGCTGAAGAAATATAAAATTGATGCTTCACATTCTTAGAATCAGTTTCCTTTAATACTTTAAAAAATATCACGGAATGAAATGAAATGTGGGAAAGTTATGTGGAGATTACAGGTGGCCTATAGAAACTGCTCGGTAATTTATATGTCATTACTAAAACGATAATGATGCTAATTGTCCAGGTTAGTGTCGACATCCTATTGAAAAACGGGAAAGAGACCTAAAAAGAACTATTAACGCCATTAAAACTACGTTCATGTCAAATGAACTTAAATGTAGTCAGATTCGAGCTCACCTGGATGAAGGTTTTTCACGCTGAGTTTTTCATGCCGCTCAAATAAATGAATCCACTCGAACTGCGTCTGTTTGATCCCATTTTCAACAAGGAAAAAGATATTTTCCAAGGCCTTTGTCCGAGCAAAACGTCATGAAAAGCTTTGTTGCTGTGTGTCCATCATTATTTGTGCGCGCGTGCATGATGGCGTGCGGGCGCGCGCGTGTGTCCAGTACACCATCCAAATCGGCCGGTGGGCGGGGCTTTGTCCATCAACGCCCCACTCTCGCCCTTATACGGAGCAACTTGGACTGATGGTGAAATACAGTATATACAATATAATACACATTATCATGTATCAAACCTTACTGACACATAAGTCTGTGGTCTGGGGCATTTATTATTGTTTTTATTTTCCGGTGCTTATTGTAAACATATTAATATAACAAACATTTGAGTCTCCAAAGTGATTAATTTTCTAATTGATTCTGGAAACCTCAACAAAAGCCTCAAACATTTAGCAAACGTTTCTGCTGAAGAAAAAAAAAACATACACAAAACTATGAATATTTCCGGAGAAAAGGAATTTCATAGAAAGAATTCGGGAGAAAACTTTATTCTCTATCCCAAAAATGTGGAAAAAAGAATAAAGTTCAAATAATAGGCAAAAATCACGGGCCGTGAAAACCTCCCATGACTTCACTGCCTCAAGCACACAAAGTCTAACATAGTTTCCAAGCAGATATTAGTAGTATCTTTATATTTAATTATGATGAGGTTTTCATTATGACAAATACGTAATAGTATCAATGGTGGGGCTACAACATGTTTGTCTCCTATACAAAATTGCCACTCACGGGTGTAAACAGTCACTTAATCAAAAAAATGCCAAGTACAATGCATGTCTGCACATGAAAAGCCTCTTACTTCTGCACATGGAACTGTTGGCATGAACTGGCAAACACTTCATGAACAAATCACCTGCAGGTGAGAAAAGTATCAGCAACATTTCCTCTGTATCAGGTCAGTAGCAACGTGCCGCCACCATTCTTCCCCCGCTCCCCCCCTCACATCACCCTGAAGCATAAGGTTAAAGAGAAATCTCTTGGCGATATACAGAGCTGCACCACTAATCCCATCTTAGACTTGAGTACCTATTTTAGCCACCTAATGCCCACCTTGTGGAGCAATATGCTACATTTTTCTAAATATCTTCTTTGTTCTTTTTCAAAAAATCAACTTTTTCATATGGGATCATTTTCCTTATTCGGTGGCTGTGTCATTAGTGCTCTAGATCTTAGGCTTGTTCTTAATGAGAGTGGGTTTAGCTAATCCATTAATAGAGCAGGTGTAGTGGAGACAGAAAGAGAAGTCTGTGGACACATGAATAGACACTGAAGATAAAATTAACATTCCCATTCTCTGGGGAGTTTTCCTTATTTGAAGATGTGATATTAAGTTTTCCACAACTGTTCTTTTATTCTTTATTTGAGTCACTGATTGTGATGTCGTTTGATGCACTGCTTCAAATTACACTATATTCAGTTATTAAAATCAGTAGTTTGCTCAGCTCTGAATCACTGTAAAATATAATATATTCACAGTGTAAGTGAAATAACTGACGCATGTATAAAGCTGGACAGCCACCATTCCTTGGCCGCAGTCCTTCGTGTGGAATAATCATTCTGTCGCGAGAAAAATCCTCTGATTCAACCTAAACATGGTTATTACCACATCAAATGTTTTGAAGAAACCTTATTGTTAAGAAATGATAAACCAAATCACTGTTCACTTTTCCAAACCTCATTAGCGTTAGGACTGAGTCCAGGTGCATCCAGATCTATTGAAAGCCTCTTTACATCTGCCAGAAGGTACATAGTAATTACTACATTCTAAACCCTGGCTTTCCCAGAGTGCACTGTGCCACAGTGTAACAACCACCCTCTGCTTGTTGCATTCTGTCTGTGTTTCCAAGTAAATACCACGTAAGCCTCTCTAACTCCTTCATATACAACAATCAGTCATTGTACAATAGGCTGAATCCAAACTGATGTGATGGGTCTCTAATCAGGGCACATCACTAGCTGCCACTGAAGAACCCGGGAGGACATGTTCCAGGAGACAGCAGATGCCACACATGTACACTGTATTGGTACATGATGTCTAAAATAGATGTATAGGTTGCAAATAATGACTGTGTAAATGATTTATAATGAATCAAAATCAGGTTCTGTCACAATGTCACCAACAACTTTATTAAGTTTAACCTAAATACTTCACCTCTATATAATATAATATAATATAATATATACATATTCCAAAATATCATAATCATTCAAATAAAAATCAGCTCTCCCTTATGAGTCAGCTTAGAACTTCTCAATCAGCCATGGTATATATGTGATATTAGAGCATGCATTATATACTGATTGGGCCCTCAGATGTGTCTTGGCTGCCAATATCAGTTTGAGAGTCCTTAGTAGTGCTCTCATCCTGATGAGTTACGCGTTCATAAGTGTTTTTTTATGATTACTTGTACCTCGTTGTGGTGTTATACCAAGGACAGATAATTCATCCTTCATCAAACACTCCTGTGTTGTTTCCATAGCAACCAAAGAGACAAGGTTGGCAGTTGTGGCTTTTGTAGATGTGTTAAACACAAAGCAAACATGAAGAAAATGATGTCTGAAATGTGCTGCATACACATTTATGTAATTTGTAATGCTTTTCAGGACATTGGCAGCTTTCAAAAGGGGCAGATATTTTTCTTTTCTTACACCTGTAAGCTCTTGCACCTGTAGGAGGCTCAATGCAAAGTCAGGGTAACTGATGACATCACTCATTACATTACAAGTTTACAAGTTACTTCATGTTCATGGTTTAGATAAGTGTTGTCAGTGCAAAATGCTATCATTTTCAGATGAGTCATGTCACAGAGACCTGACATCACTCCTGTAACAAATGTGAACATGATAGAATGTAGAACGTCTGTACCCTGGGGCCCAATGTTACATGCTTTAAACAAAATTAAATATATAGCAAGCAGAGTTGTGTCTGGCAATAACAGATGAGTTGTTCCTCTGGAGTTTCTATTCCCATCAGACAGTGGCATTGAAGTGGGTGTTGCATGTCTGCCCCCTGCAGGACGCTACAAAAATTACCTCATCAAACACAGCAGAGTGAGGCTATGTGCGATGATGGTGAATGAAATCATAAATAAGTTGTCAATGTCTTGTCTGAAGTAATTTTACAAGTATTTTCTTAATTTTACATTTACAAATTCTTCTAGAATTTGATTTTTTTTGGTTGATGTAAGTATAAAATGTATTTTTTATTTTCTTCTGAATTAATATTTAATTTTATAAACTTAGTAAACACACAAATGTAATGAACCTCTGAAATGAATGTCTGCTGTCTAATATAATCATGTGTAGAGTACAGCTTGTGTCAGAGGTTCTTTTGGTGGTTCTCAGCATTCTTGTATGTCATAAAATAATCACTGCTGGGCCAAAGACAGTATGTGCTTGTTTCACAGTAAGCATTCAACATCTTCTAACACGATAACACGGCAACCACTGAACTTGTGTTATTCAATAAACTTGGCCAATAAACTGAATTTGATGTGTAAAATCAAAATAAAAGATCCAGCATATTGACAAAACTGAAAATGCAGTTAAGCCCTGATATCAGTGTGACATATTTTACCTTTGTCACTCCTGTAATTATTAAACAATCTGTTCAGTACGCTTATCTCACCTTGAGCACTGTGTAGACATATATTCTGCTGCTGATAAGAGGGATCTTAAATAAACTCCATTTATGGAACAAAACAAGGCTGTCAGATTTATTTTTAAAATCTGTATAAACTATTCTGTGCTGATATCCATTTTGTGATATTGGGTGTGAAATTATTCCTATTGCACAGTTAGGATTCAGTGGAGTTTATCAGATGTTGATATCAAACATTTCAATGTATACAAAAGAATTAATCTTGAAATATGACTGCTACTAATACAATACTGAAATATTACATTATTCTAACAGAATATGATTTTCATATTAATTTTTTATTGAAAAATTACACCTTCACTCATAAATAACATGACTTTATTTTTGTAACATTTTGACTTTTTCTCTTATGATTTTTGTCCTTCCATTATCTATGACATTTATCCATCTCAGTGTCCTAATGGGGTTGGAGCGTATCCCATCAGTGATTATGTGAAAGAACCCACTTGCATTCACATCTATGGTCAATTTACATACTCCAATTCAGTAAACCCAAACAGATACAAGGAGAGCATACAATGTTTGTAATATTGTGATTTTTTGCTAAAATATTTTGTGATTTTTGGCTAAAATGTTGTGACCTTTTTTTCTCATAACAGTTACACTTTTTCTCAAACTTTGACTTTATCCTCGCAATCTCTCTTCTCTTTCATCAGTTGCCCCAATGCAGTACTGTGTTGGAAAAACAAGTTTTTCTCGCCAGCGGTAGCCGAAATTGTCGTTGAAATGAAAAGAAACAAAAAGCAAATGGACTGAAGCGTAGGTATGCATGGTCATCAAATAACACGGCCGCCGGCGTGACTGGAGCCCCCCTCTCACTCCGCTGCAGCAGGCAGTGCCGTCATGGTGTTTGGCGTCAACCGGTGACGCGTCACTCATGAAACGGAAGAGGAACAGAAGAAGAGCGAGAGCGAGAGAGGCCAACGTCCTGTTCACTAGTTAGCTTTGAGTTGGACTTTTTTTCCTCCCGGGCTATGATTGACAGAGTCAGCAGAGGTTTACACGGGCATGTCCGCACACTCGCTCGCTTGTTATCATAACGCAAAACTCTGCGGCATGGCGAGTCAAGAAAGAGCACAGAGTTTTCGCCCCTCACCAACAAGAACAAGAACATCATGTATCGGATTACTGAGGATGTTATTTATTGCTTTCATTCACACGACAGAGGCGAATAAGCAAGGTTTGTAACTCAGCTGGCTAACTAGCTAGTGCTAACTTCCGTGGACATATCTACGAAGTCTGGATTGGGTTTACCCTCTTGGGGCTAACTTTTATTTTAACCACAGCTAGCGTGCTAACTCCGATGACAACACTGCTCGGCTATGGTTATTTCTGTGAAAATGTGCCATTATTTTTAATACACCGGGGTGAAGTGGCAGCTAGGAATGTGGCAAACATTACTCATAATGAAAGGGCTAATGTTGGCTATATGTAGCCGTTAAAGTTGGTAGCTTCTTCGTGTTTTCATCCCGTCCATTTATGGTTGAGTTAGGCTAACCTTTGCTTATTAGCAAACATGCAAAGCAGCATTAAGTTGACATAGAAAGGGCAGTGCGTTAGCATTCTAGCTAGAGCAGCTATGATGTTAATGCTTTGGAATGAAGAGATGACAGAATAGCAGCATTAAGTCTTTGTCGCAGGCAGGCTAGCTATCAGTTCCTACTCCCGCTGGACTCAAATGAAGGAAATGTGTGGAGTGGTTGAGATCATTTTGATTTGCAAACGTGGCTTGCGTTGTGATTTGACCCTGGGATGGTTCCAGCTTGACACTGACATGTCCAGTTGGCCAAATGACATGTTGCCCCTTGACAGCTGAACCCACCCTGACATGTCACAGTAATATTGGCTATTAACCATGAGTGGACAGGTATTTGTCAAGCTATGCTAACTCCGAATCGCGTTTTATATCTTTTAATTGTTAATGTCCCACAATGTAAGTCTGTATCTGTCAAAAATACACTGGGGCGTTTAAGATTTCATTTAAGAAATTCGAGGATGATAAGTGTTTAGTCTTGAGCAACCCGAGTTGCATTTCTGCTTTGTTAGGGTTGGTGAGATAGAGACAAGAGGACAGGGCAGAGAGAGGATAACATGCAGCAAAGGGGTTTAAGAGTTGAACCTGCACCGCTGCGGAATCTATGCGCTCTTACGAGGGCGGCCAAACTTCCTGTTTTATACACATCGTTCTTTGTCCTTTAGTGACGAGAAATTTAAACATCAAGCTTCCCGCTTTGCGCATTGATCGAAACCACTTTTAGTTTAGTAGTTGAGCACCAATATGCTTATATCTTTTTGCAGTATTGCACACAAGCTTTTTTGAACTAATAGCACAAGTGTAAACTGGATTAGTCTGTGAAAACGGCTTATTAATTTAGATTGCACCGTCTGTTGGTGACCCATCAAATGGGAATTGTTAACAAGGTCTTTTAAAATCAAAAGCTTGCGCAGCAAAATGAAAGGGCAAAGGTTTCAACTTAATAGATGCAGCATTGATGGTAATGCATTTCTGTATGAATTCCCCAGAAGGGTGTTGGTTTTCTCATATTGATAATTAGGATTGCAGAAAACCTACAGGTGATTGTCCACAGGACATTACAAGTAGGAAAATACACTAATTTGTTTATACAGCAAGTAAATTTGTCATCTGTGTGTGACATTGCTTAAAGGTGTCTATGAATATGATCCACAATGGTTGATCAGGAAGATCAAGCTCCTGAATTACAGGCTGTCAGGTGCCAAAGCTTCTCATTTCAGGGAACACATAATAAATGCTGACTATTAAGTTGAATTTGTGTCTCTTCAAGCATTAAGATTCTTATTTAGCGTGACGTACATAAGACTGCGCAAAATACCTTACACATGTTTAAACAATGCTGAAAATGTTCTAGACAAGACTCATGCGTAAAGTTTATTACGTCCACAGTAAATTGCAGCAAATTGATTCAGGTTCAACCCTTGGCAGACTGGTTCACCTGAACCGCAGGCAGTCATGTTTTGTTGTGTGTTCACAACTTTGGGTTGGGCTAAACACCAAACTTTCACACACGGAGTAGAATGCTACCATTTCTCAACCGTGATTTTTATTTTGTCTGTAGTCGGCTGTGAAGTTTAAAGTTCAAGTGTGGAGTTATCTCTACCAGTTCACTAAGCAGTAAGGGATTACTACGTTATAGCGCATGTCATTTTTATTGATCTCTAATCATTCTGCGACAGTTAGTAAATAAGATTTCGGTGTCCCTTTCTTGATCATGGTACAAATTGGCCGTCACTGTCTATCCTGACAACCTCCGGCTTTTGCAGCGATTTGTAAGGTGCTTTGCCAGGCAAATTATTTAAAACATATCAGCTGTTTGAAAGTCTCATCACATTTGGATTCATTTTGTTTACCATTTCTTTATTTCAAAATGTATGAATTTCAATATGTAAAACGTTCAAAATGCTGTTCAAATTCAAAGCAAATTTTCCCCCTTGCATCAATGTGATTCATTGATTAATTGTGAAGCTAAAACTAACAAGGCCTATGTGTTTGTTTTTCACAGCATTCATCCAGTCAGACACAATTCTAGAAGTTCTACATTTTGGTGAGGGAAGCCTTTTACAAGTAAGCAATGAACATTTTTTCTCCACTTTCTTAGCATGCATATAGATGTGTTTACTATAATTATTACATTATTATTAAGTGATTTACTGCTGTAATGTATACTTGCTATTGTTGTAATTAAATGTATCCACTTTTGTTTTGCAGGCAGAGTCTGACATCGATTTTAGTTTATATCATCAACAAAGGTACGTTTTTTTTTCAGAAATATCCTCTCCTATTGTTGACATAATAAAACATACACGCCTCTTGTTCCTCCACCAGTTACATTGTAAAATTGGCTGGTATGACGCATTTAGACCAAGAATGGCAAACAAATTGTTGCATATGTGGTTACATTCCAACGATTCCTAATCTTTGTTTAGTCAGGATGGTGAAATACAATATCAGAGATACCTCTATATCCTAATGTGAACTATTTCAAGAATGAAATATTGTGAATATTATTATAAATTTGCTCAGGCTGTCTTAAACTGTCGTCGACTCATCTGCTAATTTTTAGAGGCCATATTATGTCGTAATGTTGTATTAGATTGCGATATATTGTAAGTGTTGCTAAAATTAAAAGTGGCCAGTGTAAGCAGAACCTGAGGAGTTGTCTCAGATTCTTCTAGCCGATGTTACTGAAGTGACCGGGCAAAACAAGAGCAGTGTAATCCGGCCTTCTTCTTTGTGACAGGGGCTTTAACATATGCAACATGCACAACAGCAAAGAATCCACTGAAAATATACTGTATCTAACGAACAAATGTATTATCAGCTACTGTGGCCATCTGAACAAAAAGTATGAACATTTTTATTTTATCTAAGGAATCCAGACACAAGTTTTGTTACATTTCACACCAGACAGTCAATTAATGACCAAAACAAAAGGCTTGATTATTTTACAGCTAACAAAACAAATCAGCATTTGCAGCTGTGTTAACTATAGAATATTTGGTAAATTGCTTGAAATCTAATTTAAAAAGAGGCACAAAGAACTGTGGTGGTTTTGGTATTTTCCTTAGTTCACACCCATATGCCTTGAGTTCTCTTGCCTCTGTGAACTGTGTGCTGTTTGTCACATTAACTGTTAAAGGCCCTTCACAGTCTCTTACCAGAGGTCATCTTAACACCAGAGATCAGTCTGAGCAGCGCAGACCACAGAGATGGTTGCTTTTGACAACAGATAATTTTGCCCACACTGACAGGACAGGGACAGGAAATAGAACGGCTGACAGACAGACAGAGTTTTTAAAAATTTTGCCAGCATAGTAAGGTGCTACAATGTAAGGTGCACCCATAGAGGTGTACAGTTCCCTTAATACTTTGATGTGATATCTGGTATTTAGGCTTTGAAATCAGATAGGAAGGAGAAGGAGAAAATGTGTTAATTTGGTTTTTACTACAATGAGCTGTGGCTGTGTTGCGTTTGTGCAACAAATTGCTGAAAGCCGTAAACACTTGCATATCAGTAAATAACAAGGGAGGAAACAGTAGCTCTTTTTGCAGTATGGAGAAGGCATTCCACTCAACTTTTAGATTCATGTTATTCATTCATGAGAGTTTTTTTTTTTAAATCATGATTTGTACATAGAGGAGCCAGCCTGGTGTCATTTACTGGGTCCAGCATAATGTAAGTCTTCACTGTTTGTACAGTCTGTTCTAATCCATAAATCGGTTATCTTGTACGGTCATGGCATGTTCACTCCCTCTGCACTGCTGGAGGAGAGGTTATTTGCTGTTTTTCTCTTTTGCTTCTGGTTTGGTTTTCTAAATGAGCTTGCCCTTACTCATGATTATCTTTGAATCTTGTGCCAGTTCATCGTATGGTGTTTTATGTTTATCACTCATCCTTTTAATTGAAACAATCTCCTGTTACACTTGAGTCTTCCGTGAAAAAAAGCTGTCAAAATTCTTGGCACCTCCAGAGGATTAAAAAGGTTTCCTGCCTTTTTTTCCTGCCCTCACCCTAAGGTTAGCCTGACATAGGACGCACGCATGTCCTGTGTCCATGAGGCAGAGTCCTCCCCATGATCTCCCCCACGACTCCAATTACATGCTGACATTCAACACATGAGTTCTGCAGTGCTGAGCAAAGGCTGCACATAATTCATGGCTGGGATGTATCATAATCCTTTATCCCGCAAGAATCTTATTCAGTAGTTGTTAGTTTAATGAGAGAAGTGAGGACAGAAAAGACTGCACGTTATCCCAGAGGAACATTGTAGCCTTTACATGGTTGGGACTGTGTGGTTTATCATGGACCTCTTGGGAGGAAATCCATCCCGTCTCCAGCTCTCACAGCTATTGGAGAGTACTCCTCCTGTACCAGTAGACTTGGTAGTAAATAGGTCTCTGGTAAATTGTCTGGCACCAGGGTTTTGTTGAGTAATTTCCATATGTGTCTGTATTAGCATCGGTTTTGCATAGGTACTCTTGATCATGGTCAACATAAAATTTCGCCTGATATTTCTGTGTATGCTTTATAAAATCAATATTTGACACTCAGGTGTTTTTTTCCTTAATTGTGAAATAACCTTTTGGTTCTTTCCCACTCCTGCCATCACTGATGAACTACTCAAACCACAGTATTTCAATAAAGGCTCTCATCACAGACTCGGATACATATTACCCCTGGTATTTATTCTAGCCCAAAGGAGCTATGCTTTTCTTTGAGGCCGCCCTGTCTATTGTTAAGATACACCTGTTGTTGAACAGGTTTGGTGAGTTTTTAACCCCATGATCACACTGTGAAAACACAGAGTGCAACTAGTGCTCCATATAGTATCCTGGGTGGAAGACAGAAACAGGACCTGTTGAAGGTTTTCTGGACTTGGATTTGACACCGATCACAGTCGTGTTTTTTTTTTTATCCAAATATATTTTCTCTTCCTTTTTAGTCTATGGATTTTCCAGTGGTTTTTACATATAGAAATCAGCTGTCACAGATGGGAGCACATTTAGGAAGATTATGTGTATTAAAAAAGCAGAGACACAGATTTGTTTGAAATGGACGCAAACATGGATGCCATTTTTGCTAGCCTGATGTTGCTCCTGTTACATTTTCCTTTCTCCAACAGCACGTCCCCGCAGCGTGGGAACTGCCGACCAATACGGTTTGAACCTCCAATGCTGGACTTTCACGAACAGTGCGTATGCTACATGTCATTACAAGTTGACAGTTTTGTTATTGCATTATCCATCCCTTTTTTCCCATTGTTTCCCATTGTGAATTGTTCAGGGTTGTTTGATTGAAGAAACCATTACCTGCTTTAAAAAAAAATGAATCTGAAGTATGAACAGTAGGAGCAACGTTTCTTGGCTTAAGTGTTTCACATAAAAATACGCTATTTAAATCCTCCTACAGACAGATGCTCAGTATGTCACAGTGGTATCGTTAACATGTTAAATTAAAACTTTATATTACTCTGATGTTTAATAAGATGGTATGTCAAGAGGAAACTAGATTGCTGGTTTCAACAATTTTAAGCGCAAAACACAAAGCCACTTAGTCTTTGCCCTAATGGCAGACCCTATGTTGGCAACCAATCTTATAAGATCACATTCCACTTGGATAGTTTGCGCAGCAGTCATAGAGTATGACCCATTTTAATATGCAACCTGCTAAGGTGAAGAGTGCACTTTAGGTGATTCAGTAGCACTCAGCCAGGCGGCTGTCCTCCACCCAGTTTTGCAGCCAGTCCATCCACCTTTCTCAGCCTGTCCTCCCATTGTCCTACTTACTCTCTAATCCATCCTTTTTTCTTTGTTTGTTTTGATTGAGAGATTGTTACAGTTGTGATGATCTAGCCATTTCCCCTTTCAAAAGAGTGACCACATTTTCAGATGTTTAGGTTTTTAGACAGAGACTTCTGTCCATGCCAGTACATGATGAAAATCAAAGACTTCATACTGAAAATGGTCACATTCACATTTTGCTGATACATCATGGTTGCATGGTTACTCAGCTGTGGGTGTGAACTGTTTTGAAAACTCCTGTGGGTGCTCTCAAGGACAATGTCACACCTAAGGATCGAGAGTTAGCTGCCACAGAAAGCCAAGGCGGCAGATTCCAGTGTAAGTGCATTATAACCCAACAAAAATGCACCTGAAATATATGGTGATAAAAAGATTGGGCAGCAAGATGGAATACATACTGTACCAAATGCAAATTTCAAGTCTCTGCATGTTGATCTACATTCCATCTAATGAGTGGAGAGCAAAGCCTGCCTATAAGATAAGAGATCAAATCAGATCAAATGATGGAAGTTATAGAAGGTAACTGTTTCATAAAAAGTCGTGTTAAAACACAGATGCCCGGGCGTACTCTTCAAAACAACGTATTAAATTGGATCAAGCAAATCAGAGTAATCGGTCTAATTTGAGTGGACACAAATTATATGCATCATTTATTAATCCACTTTTGAATGGAGTTCAGTCAAACTTAGAAATCACATTTCATGAGTTCCATTGAACCCTGTTATGTGTGAGCAATACAATGTACAATCATAATTGAAACAATAGTTTATTCATTTTTTCTCTTTGCACTTTGCACTAACAATCAATAAATAGGTTCATTAATTTTCTAAATGTTGGGTGAATGGATGGTGTCTGCTTTTAAAAACTCAAATATAAATATGCCGAAATATGAATCTTATTTTCATTATATTCATCTAGTATGGTATGTGTGTTAATTCTATTGTAATTGTTAATTGTATGTTCAAACTTGGTTGTTGTGTGCTTTTTGTCTTCATTTACAGGCCCGTCGGAATGCCAAAAATGGAGAAAGTTTATTTACATAATCCTAGCACAGAAGAAATTAGTTTGATATCAATATCAGCAACAACAGCACATTTTCACGCGTCATTTTTCCAGAATAGGGTAAGTCGTTAAAACGAGCTTTAATTAAACCTAGATTTGCTGTATGAACGCTGTCACAACAGTACATACCATATTTGTCTAGAAGGAAGTTGATTTGTAGCTGTGTGCATAGGTCTCTCTATTTACCCTATAAGTAGCTTTGTGTATTATTTTTGAACAATAATTAGTCATCAGGCTGAGAAACTTGATGAAATATCCTTCAGCGCTGCTCTGTATTTTTGTTTAGCTTTACTCCAGAGTATGTTGGTAAAGTTACTGTGGTTCAATTGGCCTTTTACTGAAATGCCCCTCCCCCCAAGTCTGCCTTTTTTGGGATTCCCCAAGAGTTCTAGAGTAGCTGTGATTAAACTGGAAGAGCAGATAATTTCTCCTTGTTCTGTGCCATCGTATGTGAATGGAACCTAAGATTTAACAATCAAATATTTGTATAAACAAATATTAACCGTTCTTGTGTTCATAGATTCATTTTGAATTGATTGGAAATTGACAAAGAAGAACTCACAGGAGTCTTGCTACCATAGTCATCACCAAAATGCTAAAGTTAGAGTGTAGTTGTAAGGTTTCATATCACTGGACCTTTAAAGTCAGGTGTTGTACTGAGGTCTTAGAGGTCCTCAGCCCAGCTGTTGGGTCAGAATGCATATATAACTCTGTTAAGTATGTTACTCAGAGAAATGAGTGTTGTATCATTCACACTATGTATTGTTTTACAGTTATTGTCATCACTTCCTTCAACAGATAATACCACCAGGAGGGAACACATCATTTGATGTCGTGTTTCTTGCTCGGGTTGTTGGGAATGTAGAAAACACTTTATTTATTAACACATCACATCATGGAGTGTTTACATACCAGGTACAGACCGAAAATCAACACACCCTTTCTTTAAGTGGTTAAAGTCAGGAAAATGCATCTGAGCAGCTAATGTTAATTTTCCATCTGTGTCCTGAAGGTTTTTGGGGTCGGTATCCCAAACCCCTACAGACTCCGACCCTTCATAGGGGCCAGAGTTCCAGTAAACAGCAGTTTCTCACCTCTAATAAACATCCACAATCCATACAGTGAGCCACTGCAGGTAATTTAGATCACATACTTTCTGTTTATGAAATGAAATTTGCCATTGTCTGTGATGATCCTCTATCATCCAGGTCATGGGTTCAATAGAAGGATACTGGACTTGATGGCAGATACTTGAAGACGTTTTGCCTCTCATCCAAGGGTTTCTTCAGTTCTAACTGACTGGTGAGGAGGCCTAGGTATTTATCCTCTCTGGTGTCGTTATGAAGGTCAAGGTCATTGATACTACCTGGTTCTATTGTGCTGGCTGTTGTCACAACAGTTGTGAAGAGTCTTGGTTGTCTTGGATGAGAGGCGAAATGTCCTAGAGTATCTGCAACCAAGTCCTGTTGCCCTCAATTCAAACCCCCCTGGAAATTTGGCATTTTTAATTTTTTTTTTTAAGAATCTGTTTTACACAGATTGACCTGTGGTGTGTGTCTCTGATTCAATGAAGGTTGTAGAGATGTACTCCAGTGGAGGTGACTTGCATCTAGAGCTTCCCACAGGTCAACAAGGAGGCACTGGAAAATTATGGGTTAGTTTTTTATGGATGTGTTAGTAACTTCAAGGACTTTGCTGTTGAGTTGAGTCACTCATTTTCAACCATGTTCCTCCAGGAGATTCCTCCATTTGAAACAAAGGGGGTTATGAGAGCCAGCTTCTCATCAAGAGATGTAGACAACCACACAGCTTTCATTAGAATAAAAACCAACGCCCCCAATGAGGACCAATTCATCATCCTCCCTGTAGAGGTGGAGGTCACTTCAGGTTGGTTACAGAGCCGCCGTTAACTTTCATTACATACATTATATTATTCTACTATTAACGGTCATTGGATACAGTTAGCTTCTTTAAAGTATGCCATAACTCTACATTGTGTTCTTTTTCTTCATTCCATGCAGCCCCTGGTATATACTCCTCCACTGAGATGCTTGACTTTGGTACACTGCGGTCACAAGGTACACAGAGTATTACAAGCTTTGAGCGACAAGTGAAAATGTTACATATTACAGTTTTGTTCCAGCAATCTCGCTCCTCCTTTTCACATTATGTTCTCTCTGCTTTTTTGTTCTGTCTGACTTATTTTTTAGATCGTCCAAAAATGTTAAATCTACATCTTTTAAATTCAGGAACAAAAGATGTTCCAATTACAGTAAGTATCCATCTCATTTTAAGCCCATATTGTTAACAGGTTTTCTAAATCCTTTTTTTGACCATACATTTATTTTTCCTTAGAGTGTACGGACAACTCCATCAAATGAAGCGGTCACAGTCGATTTCAAAGCAATCACGCTGAAAGCTGGAGAGGGTAGATATACCAAAGTCGCAAGTATCAGTTTTGATGGTAAGTTTGCTGATGTAGTGACAATGATCTCTACATGTCTCACAAACTGTTAAACCTTAAATAAAACAAACATTTTGTACTCCAGGGAGTCACATGTTTTGTACTGTTTGCCTCATGTCTCAGGGGATGAAGACAAGGAGAAACAGTCTTAACAAATCTTAACTCTCTATGACCTTGCGTCGATAAAAAAGTAAAACTTTTAATTTGGGTCCACTCACAAACTGCCTGGTTACTATCATATCTTTACTTAAGCAGTTTCATAGTTTGGCTTGATAATGCACCACTTCCTCGTGCGGGGCCTTGTATCCTCTTGCACTGCAATCATGCTCAATCTTTTTTCTTTTTTTTTTTTCCATTACAGCTTCGAAAGCAAGGCGACCATATCAGTTCTCTGGTAAAATAACAGTTAAAGCGAAAGAAAAAAGTTACTCCAAGCTTGAAATCCCATACCAAGCAGAGGTTTTAGAAGGGTAAGTTATTTTGTTGATGAATTGGAGAATGATATTGCACAATCCAAAAACTTGCGTACGAGTGTAAAATCTAATCTAAAACTTTAAGTGGATCTATTTATGTTTCTTCTGTGTTTTCTTGCAGCTACCTGGGCTTTGATCATACAGCCACCTTGTTCCATATCAGGGACAGTCCTGTTGACCCAGTGGATAGACCCATATATCTCACAAATGCCTTCAACTTTGCAATCCGAATACACAACGTGTCCCTGCCCGAAGAGGCGAAAACCATGTTTAACGTAGGTATCACAAAAGAACAGTTATAACAGCTAATTTTAGACCCCAACTGATTTATTACAATACAAAATAAACATTACCTTTCTCTTCATTTTAGGTGCAGAACTTCAGTGCATTCATCCTGATTCCCCCACATGAGTCACGTTACATCTTCTCTCTCCTTTTCCGGCCAGTCCGGCCCTCGATTCACATAGACAGCAATATCCTGCTCCTCACAAATGCCTCCAAGTTCCACCTGCCTGTCAGGGCTTACACAGGCTTCTTGGAGGTACACAATGCATATATAAATTGTTTTTAATGTCTTGAATACAGACATTAGTTATCTCTGACTGGATATTCTCATCATAGTGAGAGCATTGCAGATGTCAGGATTTTGGTGAGCGTCTTGCGTAATGTGTGCATTTCCTGATTTGAACAGCCCCTGGTTCTGCCTCCCAGTCTGAAAGAAAACCTCCTGGACTTTGGTGTCCGCAGTGCAACAGACACCAGCAGCATCACTTTTGTAGTGGTGAACAGTAATCCCATAGAGGTGAGAATGTACATTAAATTGCCATATTACACGTTGAATCTCTAGGTTCCCTTTCAGTAGATTTACTTGGTACAACACAAAGTATGGGATATGAAGGCGCCTTGGTGGCTCACCTGGTAGAGTGCATGCCACATACCGGAGCAGCATAGGTTAGATTCTGACCTGCGCCCTTTGCCCTTTCACCCCTGTCTATCTACCTGCTGTCATGATAAAGCAGAAATGCTAAGAAAATAATCGTAAAAAAAAATGTATGACTTGACCGAAAAAAATTATATTCACATCTTAAGGCAGGAGACTTGTCACATGTATACATTTGTCAACATGGTCATCCTTCAGTTCTTACGATCCTTCCATCCTGCTCTTGAGTTATAGCAGGAAAATTACGCCATAGGCAACCTTCATGCTTTGTCTGTGCACCCCTCTTGTATCCAGTTCACTTGGATGAACTCCAAGGTTACATTATGCCCAAATGCAGCATATTTGCCTGAGCTGCCCAGCAGCTTACAGCTCCATGGCTTGTTGCCCTCCTTTTGCATCCAAGGTGCAAAGGAGGTTGCATTCCCTGTCTCCTGTGCGTGTGCTTTGCAACTACTTAGACCGCACCCATGGTCACCAATGGCACCCAGAGTGCATTTATGTGATCAGTTTTTGGCTGTTTTGCCAACCTATCCAGGGGCAAAGTTTTGTCTAAACTGGATTGTGGAGTTTATTTTTTGGCTTACAGAGGCCTTCCCTTGCCTCATGGTGTGAGGCCACATTCGACCAGGGGCATGACAACATCATGGGTTTTGTTAAAGGGGTATCTGTGAGTGATATCTGTGCTGCAGCCAATTGGTTATCACTGCACACTTTTGTTTGGTGTTTTTGTTTTGTTTTGTGTGAGGTTAAACAACACCAAGTATGCATTGTTTGGTAAAAAGTAAAGCTGTTATCAGACATTTATCTTTGTCTTTTCAAACCTCTTCCCTCCTGCAGCTGGAGATAAAGTCCTGGCTCGTCACAGGAGACAGTCTTTCCATGGAGCTCCTGAAGACAGAGCGGGGGAACACAACAGTGGCCCTGAGTCGCATGCAAGACCTGCAGAACACTTCTGCCTCCCATCACAAAACAGTAAGATGTCTGCTGTGTCATTCCAAAGCTTCTTTTGTGATCATGTCACTAGATTTTATAAACCCCTAACGTACTTCTTCTGAAGAAAGTACAAGAACGTGGGGACAACAATGAAAGCAAGGATTTAAAGAATGGATAAAGTAGATTTGTTTGTCAATGGAAATAGGCAGGGTCATTAAATATTTCACTTGTTTGTCATGTACCATGCTTTAAGTTAAAAAAAAAATTGATTAATGCATATTTTTGTCCATACAAAGGTCATTTTAGCGTCTGGCTATTATGCAGCATTCAGAGTGACACTTGTGGCCAAGTCACTGGAAGGCATGTATGATGGAGCCATACACATAACCACAGATTACGAGGTATGTCATTATTCAGGTGTGCTTATGAGGGCCTGGGGAATATCATGATTAATTGGGATTATAAAGATTAATTTATCTATTTTATCATTATCTTTTCTTTTTTTTTTTTTAATTCGGTGCAGATTTTAACCATCCCAGTGAGAGCTCTTATTGCAGTGGGCGCACTGAACAGCTCTCCCAAACACATCGTACTGCCACCTTCATTTCCAGTAAGTCAATTTGCTGATTATGAAAATGACTGAATCTTCGACAGAATGAAAATCACTGCATTTTTTGAAAACACTTTAGTCTATAAAATGATGCCCAGAGAAAACGTTTGTTAGTTAATATTTAATTGACTGAATTTCATGCCTGTTTTGCTGCAGTAACAAGCAGATGATGGTTTGGGCTCTTTTTAAATGCTTTAAGTGGATGACCTTTGATATGCCTGTGTGTTATTTGTCTGCAGGGAAAAGTCGTTCACCAGAGCTTCAGCATACAGAGCTCTTTCACACAGAAAGTGAGGCTTCAGCAGATCCGCTCTCTGACAGAAGATATACGCTTCTATTATAAACGACTACGCAACAACAAAGACGAGTTGGAGCCCAGACGCAAATCCAAGGTAGGCCTTTAGGTCGCAACAAAAAGTTAATGAGCCAACATTACTCTTATATTTATATTTAACTCTACTTAACAATTCCCTCACTTCCACTCTGTCATTTCAGGTGGCAAATATTTATTTTGATCCCAGCTTGCAGTGTGGCGATCACTGCTATGTAGGGCTGCCGTTTATCCTTAAGTGTAAGTGAAATTCTAGCTTTTATGTTAAGGGCACATTGATATCTCGCATATGACGGAGTCAGAATTAAATAGCTTATTTATTTGCTCTTTTTAATAGCCGAGGCTAAGCCTCATGGACTGGTGCTACAGGAGGACATTTGGGATGCTGATGTTGATCTTCATCAGAAACTCCTCAAACGATGGAAAGAGCTGAAAGAACGCTCAGCTCACACGTAAGTCACAGTGGATTTAGGCTTTGGTCATGTATGGTCCTTCACTGTGAAATGTTTTTTGTCCTGCTTTGTAGACTTGCTTCAAAATAGAACATATTTATTTTTATTTTTTATTGAAGGATTGAAGCAGTCTTTGAAGTCAACACAGATCTTCAGAAAAATGTGCAAGCCAAAATAACAGCACATTTGACTTGGCCGTCATTGGTCAACTCTGCACAACAGATTATGTTCCCCCTGACTAACACAAACAGCTCATCTGTGAGTCCAAACAATCTGCCTCTTGATATCATGTGTAGACATCTACACAAACACATGTATAAGCGGTGAATTTAAATGTATTGGTTTCTTTACAGGATGAGGAGGTGATTTTACAAAACCCCGCAGATGTTCCAGTTTTCGTCCAAGTTCTCCCCTTGGCCTTGTTACCTAATCCTTCGGTGTTCTCCGGAAAACTGTCTGACAGGTTGGCGCTCACATAACCCCCAAATATTCTTTCAAATCACCCCCATCTTCTGCTCGTACATACTGATCTCGTGACTTTATTTTGCAGGCTACCTTTAGGAAATTTGTCTAACATTAACATCATCACAAGCACGTTTGAGTTCCAGGTCCACAGAAATCAAGTGAGTTTTACAAGCTTCTCCTAGAATGTCACAACTATTGAGATATTCACATGATCAGCTAGTTGGCCAATAATCTGCTCTCCAGCCAACATGTGCAAGTTGTTTGTGTCTAACAGAGTCTTTGTCTGTTTGGCAGACCTCCCTAATGAAGAGCAGTACAGGGTTTGTAGAGGGATCAACTAGACCCTTTGTATACAATTTGTTCCTTCTGCCTGGAGAAGTCAAGTCATTCAGTGTCAGGTTCACTCCTGTCAGCAACCACAGTGTCTCTTCCCTCCTCATAGTAAGGTAATGTAAAGAAAATATCTAAACTCCATTTTGTAAACAACTAAGCATAAATTCATATTGGTATATACACTCTTCTGGTCTAACCTTGTTTGCATATTTGGGATTCTCTTCAGGAATAACCTGACTGTGATTGACACAATTGTGCTGCAAGGCCGGGGTACAACAGAGAGCCTGAAAGTTGCCGGAAAGTCTCCAGGACAAGGCAGCTCACTGAGGTTTAAGATGACTGAGGCCGTGCTGAAAGACTGCACAGAGAGTGAGTTTGTACTGCGTGGGCCCATGTAATGTCAACATAAAGTCTCTTTTACTCCCGCATCCCAATACTCTGACTTAAATAGTTGCCTTAACACTGATACATAGTCACACTTTTTGATGTAACTTCAGGTCAACACTGGACATGGATAATCATTTGAAAAATGATTTTACACATTTAGTACTTGCTCGGTAGACTAAAGGATAGGCATATAAAATACATTTTGATTGGCCTGCAAAGGAGACTACAGAAAAGAAAAAAACATGCAAATGTAATCTCAAATATAACTCCAACTACATAATTGGTAATGTTAGAAATAGTCCAAGAATAATAAATAGAAACCAACTGTGGAAAATAAGTGAGGTACTGTATTTAAGTACTGTCATTGATGTGCTTTACTTATGGTATATTTATTTGTAAACAATACAATCAGCTTACAAATGGACAAACAAGGCACACCACACATTGTTTGTATTTGTCTGTCAGCAGAGAAACAATGTTGGTACAGCGGAAGGAAAAAAAATACAACTCTTGAACAATTTTTTGATTATGTAGACCGGTAGCATGGAATTAAAGTACAATAAATCTCTTTTTTTTTTTCATACTTTACAGATGATACTAAGCCTTTTGAAAATGAAGAATAAATTACAAAATGTTCTAACATTAGTTAACTAATTGCAATAACTTGGTTTGATAAGTATACATGCATTTTTACTGAAGCATCACTTAAACTATCTCAGGAATAACCAAATGCCTTCAAGATCATAGACGAACTTAATGCCCAACAGCTGTGGCGAATCACAGTAATTAAATAGATGACATGGATGTTCACCATGCTCTCTCTGGAAGTGCAGTCTCATACAAAGACAGCAGCATGAGATCCAGAGATCTCCCAAAACAAGTCCGTGACAAAGTTGTGGAAAGGTGCACATCAGGTAAGGTTTATAGAAAGATTTTGAAGGCTTTGTTGATACCTCGAAGCAGTGACAAGACCGTCATTAAAAAGTGGAAAGTGTATGGCACCACCGATAGTCGAATGGGGGGAAGGGAAGAAAAGAGACACCTTGAGGATCCTGCAACAAACTGGGAGAAAGTTTTGTGGTATTTATTTTGGTATTTCTCATCTAAAAGGACTGGGGAACAGCCAGATGTTAAAGTTTAGAAGTGGGTTGTGTTTATTTTCTCTCCATTGTATATGCATGGTCTGTGATGTATGTACTGTAGATAAGCGTTGATAGATAAATTACTTGGGTGGAATCAGAGCTATGTCCTTCTTGCTTCATGCTTGATTAAGTTAACCATCAGACTGTCCTTTTATTTCAGAGATAAAAGTCAAGGAGCCAAACTTCACGTTGAGAAGAACTTTTAGAGTTGAAAACACAGGTTTGCTGCCGATAACCATCAGATCAGCAGAAATCAATGGACAGGCTTGTGAAGGATATGGATTCAAAGTTCTCAACTGTCAAGAATTTGCACTTAAGCCAAATGCTTCAAAAGACCTCATCATACTGTAAGTGGGCAAAACTGATTTAAGTATTTAATGATTCTGGTTTCCAACAGTCTTGAGAATGGGGTCAGCAGAAGAATTTAGGGATTTTCAAGAAACTGAAGTCATTAAGTGTACACGGCAGTTAAAAAGAGAGTGTACCATATATCTGAATGGAAGTGTGTGAGTGGTGTGCATTCTGCCCACTCTCACAAGTGCTATTAATACGTTTTGCTGAGTAAGCCTTCAGTAATGGATGAATTGGCCCTGTGTAGTCTACAAGCTCCTGTCATTTCTCCTCATCATTTAAACATGAAATCTACCACAAAATGGTCGAGCATGTTTTCGTTTTACAAATTCAGCGAGTGATGGATGCAAAGCGATGTAAGACCTTTTTTAGAATGTAAATTCTTTATGGCCTGCTTGGATACATTACTATAGTGCTAACACTCATGCAGTCAGCTGCTTGTTACCAAATACTAATTTGACTGGCATGCACTGCGGTCGCTGCAAGCCTAAATAATCTATAGATGATAAAAAGTTGTCACTCTCGCTTCCTCTGCGAGAAGTCATAGAAGGGGACTTTTTTGTTTGCTGTCGTTCAAATATTATCAAATCAGAAAAAAACATTTATACCCACTTGATAGGTTCACCTTCACAGAAGTGGTAAATTTGCTCTTCAATTTAAAATTTTTGTAATCCATTAATGCATTGAACAAGTTTGATTCATTCATCATTGCCGTGATCAGCATTAATTCAAGCAAACTGATGTATTTATCATAATGTGCACAGGCCAATGGGTTAGTCTTAAGCCATATACAACCATATACATGCAAAGCATATTTTTAAACATTTTGATTAGGACACCTGTTTTAAATTGACCGATGTTCTTATAGTCTATAGCTAATTTCATGGCTACATGGCTGCAATGAATGAGAGGGAAGCAAATTTATATGAATATTTATCAAGAAACAGGTGCCTTTTGGTCTGCTTCTAGTGATTATGGTAACAGATTGATTTAACGGGAAAATCTGTATGTCAGCTAGATCAGATCAGATTAATTGTGTATTTTAGAGGAGGAAAGTATTAAATAGAACATGTATTTCTCCACAGGTTTACACCTGATTTCACTTCATCTCGAGTGATCCGAGAGCTGAAGTTGGTGACGTGTGGAGGCTCTGAGTTTGTGTTTGTCCTGAATGCCTCCTTGCCATACCACATGTTAGCTGCATGTGCGGAGACCTTACCCAGGCCAAGCTGGGAGCTACAGCTCTACATCATCGTGTCTCTCACTATGAGGTGAGGATCACTCTGTACAGTGTTGGTCTGTGATACCTTAGCTTCAGGACTGTTTGACCATTGGCAACATACAGTATATGAGAGAGCGGATCCGCTTGAGCCTGATTAAGCTGTATTCCCAGTAGATTCTAGGGCTAGGGCTTGTTTCCAAACCAGGAAACATTTCAGTCCTAGCTTTGGAAATACGGTCATTTGAACTAAAACCTTTCTGAAGAAGAACAAATGGAAGGAGTCATTACACGTTGCTTGTATATAAGCAGACAGTGAAATTTTGTGGCAATTCAAGACGTCCAACTGATGTTTATTAGCCTAAGGATTCATTTGTCTATCACTGGTAAACTAACTAACTTAAATGGATTTTAAAACGGCGAACGTGCATCATCAAAATAGGACCAAAGTCAATAAACAAATAGAATTCTATCTATATTTGTCTTCACTTGTGTCTCCTCAGTTTCATGTTTCTGCTGGTGATTGCCACAGCCTACGTGGAGGCTCAAAGCCTATGGGAGCCTTTCAGGAGACGCCTGTCTGTGGAGTCCAACTCCACCTTGGAGACTGGGAGACCATTTAATCTCAGGGAAATTGTGCAAATTCACACCGAGTCAAAGTAAGTTTAACGTGGTCGTGAGTTTCATCTGAAGCAGATTATATTTTTTGTTACAAGTGACACAGGAAATGGCATCAATATAGGTGAAGTACACCTGTTTATTACGTACATCTGTATAATCTAAAGCCTATAGATGAAAATAAAAACTGAGGTAGTCAGTCCTGGGAGCCCCAGTGACTTTTGAGTTCAATAATGATAAACATACATTAATGGACTTTCCTTAATTTTTATGGTAGTATATTCTAAATGACGGTGAAGTTGCCAGAAAATACAACTGTGCATACATTATTTTTTAATCAGAATTTTCTAACAACATTCAGGATGAATGATTACAGCGACTCATCCCAGAATCCAAGAGGACTGTATGGGCCCAACAGTGGAGCAACACGGGTTGGAAGCCGACAGAGTAACAGTCGTACCATATCAGACCAAGACAGCCAAGATAAAAGATCCAAGTTAGGTTTAAGCCGACCATCTATGCAACCTACTTCCTCCCACCTGATTAAAGGAAGTACCCCATCAGGTCAAGATGGCCCAGCAGCTGCATGTCAGCCAACCAACCGGAGGGCTAGGAATAGCAAGCAGACAGGTGTCCTGCTGGACTTACAAAGTCAAAGTTTAGCTGGGTCATCATTGTCCCATAGAGGCCTCTGCTCTGAGGATACAGAGTATGCCAACCTATTAGGGGCAATGGACAATGACCTTGAACGCCCAGAGTCTCTTAGTGCCGAACCTTCACCGGAGCAGAGCTTGCAGGCAGTACAAAACAAAGGTATCCAGGTTGATTTTTCTTAAAAATTAGATTGAGTAGAAGCTTTTGTAATTATTTTGAGGATTTGAAAGTAAGTACTGTTTTGTTTGCAGTATTGGATTCTAAAGGGAAGCAGCGAGGGAAAACAAAAGCACAGAGGAAGAAAGAAGAGAAAAAGGCTCTGGTAAAGACTCAGGGAGATGAGCTTAAAGATACACTTGCTGACAATGACGACAGCTCCTCCACGACTACAGAGACTTCCAATCCAGATGTTGAGAGCAGTGTCAAAGAGGTACGGTACCACAGTTAATTGTGTACTGATGTTCTAATGACTTACGAGGCAGAGTGATATTGCATATGACAAATGTGTTATGATGCTAATCTAGTAAGTAAACCTTATAGAAATATGCAATGTAATAGTCACATTCCCCCTCTCTTATGCCAGGAACCAGTGAAAAAGAAAGGAAGGACAGTCTCCACAGTAAAGGGGAAAGAGGAAACCTCAAATTTCCCAATAAAACCAAAAACCAAGAAGCAAGTAACCACAAAGAAAGAGAGCCAAGCAGAAAAGTCCAGGTCTGTTGACTTCATTGCAAGTAATGGCTCGCAATGACTTACTTACTTGAACTTCTTTTTAACAATTCTTTATTCTTCTCAGCTCTCTTGAGCTACCATATGTAACACCGCTGGAAAACAAGCAACGCAAGAGCTTCACATCCAAAACTCCCCATCCTCTTAACAATCTCCCAAAGACAAGAACCCTGCAGAAAACAAGATGTGAGTACCTTTACTTAAATGATGGTATTCTGTTTCTTTTGCGCCTGTACAAGACATGTGAGACATGTCTGTTTTGGCAGTAGCTGGTAAGCTGGAAGATGGGCGTCCCTCTCTGTTGGCTAAGCTGTTGTCCAGTGCCTCTGTCCCAGAGCTGGGCCACAGCAGCAGCTCAGAAGGCGAGAAAGAGTTTGCGCCTCCAGAATGGGATGTTCCTCTCTCGAAAAACAGTGTCCGTAAGTCACAACCTGAATATGTCATTTCCTGTCCGCCGGACCCTGCCTGTTTCAAATGCCCATTGATCAGCCCTTTGAAGACCTGCCTCTCTCCTGTTCTCAATCATACAGAAGCAGACAGTCTTCAGCAGATATCCATCCAGACAATGAATGCAGACCCTTTTCTGAAGCGGTCCGTTACAGGCAGGACCTGCTCCCCTTCACCAACTTCCCCCAGTTTAATATCCCGGGGCACCTACAGTAGTGTGCTCAACAGTAACAGGTATGCGCTCGTAAATAGCAGTGTTTTGTGGCTACACTTAAACTTTTAGGATCCATGACACATGTCTAACATATATTTGTAGCGAGGTACACCTGAAGAAGGCCCCAGGTAATAAGATGACTCCAGCCACTTCACTCCCGGGCAAAAATGGGAACCCCACCTTTGCTGCTGTGGCTGCTGGTTATGACAGAAGCCCAGGTAAAGAGCAATGAACAAAGTAATATTTGATCAAAGTGTTTCCACTGGCCATATAATAGTAATTGTGGAAAGACACAAATGCATATGTTGCTTTGTTCTTGTCAGGTGGTACTGGCCCAGGTAAAAGTGAGACCCAGGGAAAGACTCTTGCACACATGACATCAGTGGAAAGTGATAGCTCTGACAGGTAAGTGTATATTTACTGACAAATTTTCAGTACAGTGCATTTATTTGGCAACAACTAATGAGCTTCAATTATCTATTTTTGTTTTCTTACTGTAGCTCTGGATTATGGAGTCCCATTGATACAGCCAGTAGTCCACCGTTCAGTGCTGGAAACTCATTTTCTGCATTTGGACCCAGCAATTCATTCAATCTGTCAGGAGGTAACACATTTGTCTTACAGACAGGTCAAGGAGCACGGAATGTAGGGTGAACAAATTGTGAGATACTTGGCATATTCATCGTAGCGTTGTTTTCAGTTTTCAGTGGCATGAATTTCCCCAAGTCTGTGGAGTCTCAGCAAAGCTGGCCTGAGTTTCCAGCTGTGTCCTCCTCCATCTGGGATATACCAAGCAGTGACACTCTGCACAACTGGCCCAGCAGTTGCAGCTCACCGACTGCCCCAACTTCTGTAAGTTCCTTTACTTGATCTTCAAGCAAGTAAGTAAGTCTTGTTGATGATACCACTAAGATGCTTCTCTCTTCATGTGCAGTCACTCCTGGGAAACACACGCAATCCATGGTCTACAACTACACCCTTTGGCAGCTCCATTTGGTCAACGAGTGCAGATTCGGCCTTACACCCTTTTGCTCCAACGACCAACTCGACGGCCTTGAATGATCTGGTCAGCAGTCCAGCCCCATCCACACCAGCTCCCACTGAGATGAGTCGCACCTATAACCCGTGGAGTGTGTGGCGCCCCACATACTCTGAGCCCTGGCCCAGTTCTTCTGACAATGGCAATTAAACAGCAGATAACTACACTTAGCGAAAGCACGTCATGGATTTAACGCACTTTGTACGTTAAATCTAAAAAAAAATAAAAATTTAAAAACTGAGAATCCCAACAGAAAGCAGTGTTGCATAAAATGTAACACATCTGGTAGCCCTGCACTGCAGGCTACCAAACCCCCATTTAGGTCTTTGCAGCGTTTTATTCACAGGGCAGAAATGCTAACTTTTATTTTAATTTGTTTTAACAGGCATCCCAATTTAAAAAGATGCATGGCGTACAATGCCATCGCAGATGTTTTGCAGTTCTAGAAAGCCACGTTTGGCAATTCCATTTCTCCAGAAAGTTTAGTACATGGCACAGTTTCTCTGAAGTTCAGTATTAATTTTTAAAATGCATCTTATGTTAAGTCATGTGTCTTCTGTTTTGACAAACAGTCATTCCCTTCACTGGTTAAGAAATTGGTAATGCAAATCACATCTGCATATTCTGGTTGAATCGGGAATCATTGCACTAGACTTTTATTTGGCAGCAGGGATGTTCCAAACCCTGAAATGTGATTTGACAACCCCAAAAAGCTTCATGATTGTTAATGTCGCCCATTTTCAGATGGGCTCCGCCCTATATGTAACGGACTGTTAAAAAATACTAAAGTTTGAGGATTGTGTTGTACATTGCCTCTTTGTCAGCAAATTTAAATTAAAGATTTCAGCAAAACACATTTGTCACATCATTGAGTTAAAAAATTTAAGACACACAATTGTTTATTGTCATGTGTACACTTAACAACAGGATTGTTTGTATTTTCCACTGTGGCACAACATTATTTAGCACGTGGTTGTCTGAGAGACTCCATTAGTAACTGACTGAACTTGGCACGATCACATTTATTCATAACAAACACAGAGTGGCTCTTGTTCAATGAATTTGTGCGATCCAGTGCCATCAAGCCACGCGCAAGTGAACCCTGCAGCTCGATGTGGACAGGACACTCAAAGTTCTCTGTTACTACACTCTCATCGATACAGGCTGCCATTGCATATGCATCATAAGAAACGAAGCCTGGACCAAAATACACATCTCGCTTGTTTTTCATGAACTCCTTGGAATAGGCCTGACACTTTGATGTTATCGTCTTCATGAAGCGTGCAGCCGGGGTGTCCTGATTGATCAGTTCCTCAAAGAAGTCCTTTAAAAACAAAACAAGAATGAAGAAAATAAGTAAGAGGCTGTCAGAACGTTTCTTGAATTTTGTTCATTAAGTTACATCTTACCCATGTTAACGAATTTCTGCAAGCATACTCCCATGAGGCAACGTGTGTAGGGCAAAGGAATTCTTCCAGCACAATATAAGCAGACTCAGGGTCGTTCACAAAGTTGAACTCTCCACATAAAGTCAAATTTCCTTTTCCTATTGACATAAAAACTAATTACAGACTTGTGCATGTTGCATCATAAATGCTGTAATCGTGGTGGTATTACCTTCCATGTTGCCACCCATAATGTACAAATCTTTCAGCTTTTGTGGAAAATTTGGATCCAATCTGATAGCCAATGCGAGATTTGTCAGCGGGCCCAGAGCTACCAAGGAAACCTGTAGAGACCATTTGAGAACTATGAGACAAGAGGACAGATGTTCATTTTGTTCCTTCAGAGACACACAGATGGACTCACCTGGTTCTGGTGTTCAGACACCAGCCTAATCATTGCATTGACAGCTTGCTCTCTTTGGATTTTATCCTTCCACTGTGGGTCTTTGTCATCAAGCACGTCCCCTAGTCCATCAGTTCCAAAGTGGTCAGTCGATCGTTTATTTGCACCAACAAGAGGGCCGCCAGAGCCTTGGAACACTGGGATCTGCAGAGACACTTTTACTTAGAATAAGTTTCAGAACAATCTGACATTGAGTAGCCAGCCATATAATAACATCCATAAAGTGTCAAATGTTAGTATCTTACTTGCTGACGTTCACAGATGGCGAGCACCCTCAACACGTTCTGGCAGACATTCTCAATTGCTGCGTTACCAAAAACGCAGGTTATGCCCAGGACCTGAATGTTCGGGGCTGCCAAGGCCATCATTAAAGCCTGGGCATCATCTATGCCACAGTCTGTATCTATGATCACCAGCTTCTTAGACATAGTCTCCTGCAAACAAATGTATACAAAGGGAAAAAACATTATTAAGGGAACTAACTTCACCAAGTTAACGCCAAAAGATTTTTTTCATAAGCACTCAGATGTCCAATTCAAGATTTTAAGTTCAATTGTTATTGACCTTTAAACTCACCTGTCGTTTTTTCGTGATATCGTCGTGCTTCAATCTAAAAATTCGTCCCTGAGTTTTGTCGTGTGAATAAACTATTAAATGTCTACAGTAGTTTGTTCTTCTTACCTGTCGTCAATTAGAGAAGTTTGAAAAGTATTTTGAATGTCGTTGGACACCTTCCCCACTTCTGTTCTTTCTGGTTCCTGCTCTAAGCGTGTTCTTTTTTGCCCACCCATGATCCGACAACAATGTGGTAAGGCCGGAAGTCAGAACGGAACAAACAGACCAAATCTTCCCCGGAAGTGAACAAAACGTGCCTCTACAGGAGAACGGTTAAAACGGAAAAGTGAATGATTGTGTAGCCTGAAATTACAGGTATACGGTACTATTCCCGCAGATCCGGGAAAGAATAGGAAAGTACGACATTTCATAGTCAAGTGATAGCGACTGACCAATCACGTCTTTGTTGTCGGAAAACGGGTGGGAAAAAGAACGCGCACTGCACAGGAAGAAGATACGGGTCAGAGGACAGTGTATTGGGAAATTGTCGTTTATTGTTTTACTCGTAGGTAGTTAAAGTGTACCTGTGATGAGTAATATGTAGCTAGCCTCTTGGTTTACTAACTCGCGGTCCTGTTTGGTCTGGAGACCCCGCGCAAGGTAAGATAAAATGTCTCCAAATGGGTGTGTTTACATGTGTTAGCACTGATGTGGTTGTGCGTGGGATGTCGACAACACAAGCTTCACAGGTGATTTGTTAGTTATTAACCACAATCTACACATCTAGAGACAACAAATAAGAGCCTCATTTGTGTAATTTAAGGTTATTTTCACTGTTGTTGTCCTATATTGTTAGCTGCCGAACGTCTTTAGCTGTAAGTAGAAATGCTGAGATTCAGTGTCGTGGCTTAACAAAGGTGTAATCAGATGTTTTACAAGAGTTACATTTCAACATTTTATCTCTTGTGGTAATAAAAAATCCCTTTCATCCTCAGGCAAAGAAGCAGCCATCTCCACGGCCACCTGCTTTGCCTGATTCTCTCCTCCATCATCTAAGTAACTGTTCAATGCCTAATACATCAGAAGGTCAAGGAGTAAACTTATCCGGGCCAGCAGAGCCGGCCGGGCTGCAGAGGCCTTCCAATGGGGAGGAAGAACGCACCTTGATCAGCTCCCTCACCCGGGAGAATGCACGAGTCAGGCGGGCTTCCAGCGCTGAGCTCCACCTTCCCTGGACCTGTCCCGTCACACACTCCCGTGAGAAGTTCTACACTGTCTGCTCGGACTATGCTTTCCTCAACCAGGCCGCTTCAGTGTACTGTCCCCCCCACGCAGCCAGGGATGTGGCTACAGGCAGACAGGATGGTGGGCCCCCCCTCGTGCAGCCCAAACCGTCATCTGACTTCACTCCAAGTCAGCCTGAGGGTGCTGATGTAGCTTCAGACGATATGGAGGAGGTGACCTCCAGCATTACCAAACCGGTTTTAGCCTGGGAGATCGACACAGCAGACTTCAACGCTGTGCTCACTAGAAACATACGGCCAAGTAAGCAGACCTTCAATAAATGTCTGAATATGTTTTATCTGCCAATTAACTCTGTCAGCATTTTTTTTTCTCCATTATAATCCAAAACAAATGCCATGGATTCAATTCATTATTTTTCTGTTCTGATGGTGAATGTGTAGGCAATGTGAAGAAATGCAGCTCCAAGAAAATGAAGTCTTCTGATAGACCCAGCCGTAATCTGCAAGACCTCCCTGCCCACGCTTCACTAGAGGAGATCAAACAGAGAAAAGTTCTTGATCTCCGACGATGGTAATATTACACTTAGTTGTGAAATTGCACCAGTTGCATGATTGCTGGGACATCATCCCCAAGTCTTGTTTTAGGTGTTCTTGTTCCTTTATTTATTTATGGAGTTAAGGAGCAGATTTGGAAGAAGCTATAGGAGTGATGACATATCGCTCAAAGACTTGGTTGCAAAGGTGTGAAAGAAACTGAACTGTGGGAGGTAACACTGACATTGTTGAAAACGCATCACCAGTCGGTGGTGGCATCAATGTACGACTTTGATACGCCACCTTTGCTCTGCTTATCACTGTTGATTTGAGCCATGTTGTTAGTGACATAATGTTGGTAAACCTTCAGGCTGCATCGTAGGTCTTGCTGCCTGGTCAGGTTTGTTGTTTCTTGTGCTGAAGCACTGCAGAGATGCAGCCTCACTCCCTGTGTGGCATCTTTGAACTTTGAGATTTTTTGCAGGTGAATCATTTACAATGTCAGTAATCCATTGGATAATTTAAATCCAAAGATCATATAATCCAAGTGAGATTTGTGCCAAAATTGTAGATTTTAAAAAGATTTAAAAAAACAAAACAAACAGATTTTGATTGTGTCCTCCATTCAGTTTAATGGTGGTTTGGAGTGTGCAAAAAATCTATAGATAAATATGTGAAAGATATAAAAACAAAAAACATCTTGAGGTCTTGTTGTGTCCTACATGAACATTTCACATTTGTTTGAAGTTTCTAGGCTGAAGCATGCTGATGCAGTAGAGTGCCAAAAAAGAGGGTGGAGTAATTATAATAGAGCAGATTGCAGTTTTATATGGCACTTTTGTAGTCCCAAGACCACTCAAAGAGCTGTACAACTCACATTCACCCATTCACACACCAACAGCAGAGGTTCCACAGAAGGTGTACAGTGTTGTCAGGAGCGATAGGGGTTAGGGTCGTGCTCTGCTATCTTCGACATGGAGGAGCAGAACCCAGCCACAAGCGAAAAACAACATGAGCGTGATTGCAATGTGATGCAATAGAGATGGAATTTCCCTTTTACATAACAGAAGATGTTTTGCATCGTTATCTGTATTATCTGTGCTTACACGTAGTTTCGATGGTTTCAGGTACTGCATCAGTCGGCCACAGTACAAAACGTCTTGTGGAATCTCTTCACTGGTGTCCTGCTGGAACTTCTTGTACAGCACTCTGGGTGCAGGGAGGTGCAGTATCTTTGGTCCTCTACTCTTTGTCTCAGACAGCATGTGTATGAATAGCTCATTTAGACCTAAGGTGACCTATAAAAGCAGAACTGAAATTTGATTGTGAAGCTAAATTAATAAGTGTGTGTTTGCTTGTACTGCTAGCCTTCCACCCATCTCCCAGGAAGAGGCGCTTCATATTCTGGGGTTTCAGCCACCGTTTGAGGATATCAAGTTTGGGCCTTTTACAGGCAACGCCACTCTTATGCGGTACACAGAAGTTATTTCATGTGCATAAATAATCAGATGGCTTTTGTAACTTGGTGTAATTTGATAACCTTTTCTTTTCTTCACAGATGGTTCAGACAAATCAATGACAATTTCAGAGTCCGGGGTTGCTCCTATATTCTCTACAAACCTCACGGGAAGCACAAGACAGCAGGAGAAACCGGTGAGATGCTCAACCGCCAGCATCATGTTTACATGAATTTGTATTCATTGCGATTATGATGTGATTAAGCTGCACGCATGCACGGAATCAATGCGAATCTACCGCTCTTTTTCTGGCCATTAATTACAGGATGACATAGATTATTCAGATTAAGATGTCAGCATGTGGCATACATAAATCTGCATACTTCAATTTGTGCCAACTCAAATGCATTAAGACGTGCACATGACATTTGAAAAAGCTGTGAAAGATTTATTGCCTTCATCGCAGTATACTCTGAATGCGAATGCGATAACTACTGGATTATTTTCAGCTGATGGTGCATTAATGAAACTGACACAAGGACTGAAGGATGAGACTATGGCTTATATTTACCACTGTCAGAACCACTACTTCTGCCCAGTGGGCTTTGAAGCCACACCACTCAAAGCAGCAAAGGCCTATAGGTACCTTAAATAACATCATTTCTACTTAATCTGATGTCAGCCATCTTACATGAAGTAAAGAGTGTATGGATTGAGGAAGGATTGTTTTCTTTTTCTTTTTTTTTGTACAAAGGGGGCCTCTACAGACAAATGAAACAGAATACTGGATTTTAATTGGTGAACCCAGCAGAAAACATCCAGCTATTCACTGTAAAAAGTAAGTGTTCACTCTGTGCTGGATTCCGTTCCTACACAGCTGTTCAGCTGTTTCACAGAAAGTCTCTCTTTGCAGATGGTCCGACATTGTCACTGACCTCAACACGCAAAATCCAGACTATCTGGACATTCGTCACACAGACAGGGGCATTCAGCGCCGCAAAACCAAAAAGGTTACCCGATCTCTCGTCTCTTTATCATTTAAATTGCTGCTGTCCGTGTGAAATATTTTAGAACAGTGTCCAACTGAAGGAGTGTTGACTGGCTTACAGGTGGGTGGCAACCTTCACTGCATCATGGCCTTCCAGAGGGTAAACTGGCAGAAACTCGGTCCCTGGGCTATGAATTTGGAGAATCTACGATACGACTATCACCACTCCGGCACAGAGCGGGCCGAGGGAAGTGCCATGGAGGGAATGGAGGAGAGGACGTCGGGGAAGCGCATGGCCCACTTGGGACGTTCACACAGTATGGGAAGCCAGAAAGACACCAGCTGGAAACGCCTGTCCAACACTACAGAGAACAGACAGAGGAGCTCCCCTGAAAGTGATCTGGAAGAAGATATGACAGACTGAGAGGTACAGAGGGAAGACAAAATGACAGACCGCTTATGTTGCAGCAGCTCTGCGGTAAATTTTAAAGATATTGTATTTCAAAAAATGCAGAAAAAACTCATCGATCCACTTCTTTGCTCCCTTGCTGCAGTATCACTCAGTGCGTCTACAATCGACACGCTGCAGTCTTCGTTACTGCGATTAAAGGCAAAAATGCAATTAAGCAATAGAGATGCACACAATCAATGCAAATGGAGGCAGCACACTCTGATTAAGATTGCATAGTCTAGGTCTGTTAGTCGGAGTAAGCATACTTATTAGCCCGATCTCAAACGCATCTGGGTGACATTTGAAAAAGCCAATTTATTGTCTTAGTTGTAGTAAAATTGTGGTTTAAACCTACTGAATGTGCCATGGAGTGACCGGGGCTGCTCGCTAGCTGCATATTTCGTGGGTGCGTGTCATCAGGTGTGTGACATGTTGACATCACCACGAAGAAGCAGAGGACTAATCAAAAATGATGCTTTTAGAGCAGTTCATAAACTATGGGTTTGTCTTACTGGATACACCTTAGCTGGTACACAGGTACGCCCTGTCTCCTTTCCTGTAAAGCCCTCATTTGCATATTGAGCAGCTGCTGCCAAATAGTAGAACAGCAGTTAATATTGGAACAAAGGAAGCTGAGGCCTGAATCCTCAGCTTCGGCATTAACCTCCTCGACAATGTTTATCACTCCTTACACTATGAAATCGACACAACAAAAATGTGCTCTTTAACGGTATCAAATGAATGTCTTTGACAATTGGCAGTTCTGTTAAGCAGCTTTTAAGATGCTTCGGACAGCTAATCAATGATAATTATTTGGCACCTACACAAATGAGCCAAATGACACACTGGCAGCCTTTGAGCAGTGTGTGTGTGTCAGCTATGTTAGAGGCCAGGCTGTCTATTTATATAGGCAAGGTTTCACAACAGCATAAGAGAACATGTGGCTACATTGTGGGCTCAATTTGTGGTTTGTCAGCTCTAAATGCTGCAAAATAATGTATAAGAAACTATGAGAAATATAGCCAGACACTGGGAAACCACATCAGCAAAGAGGAATCAAGCTTGTGTGTCTCTGGAGGAAAAGAGTTCACAGAGGGACAGTTAACAGGATATTTAGTCACAATTGACCTTTAACTACAAGTATTAATACAAAAAAAGAGAGCGATTAGGTGTTTCTATGTTACAGCCACACTACAGAATTGTTTACCACTAATCACTTATATATGTCTCTTGATTTAATTATATAATTTTTATTCATTGCAGTAAGAGTGGACATTAAATCGTATGAGCAATGTCTCCAAAACAAATGACATGTATACATCTACTGTGAATTTTGTTCAAAGATAATCCCATAATTCCGTAACTGACTGTACAGATGAGTCATCTTTGTTTTCTTGTTGACATTTAGTATCAGTCGGTGGAGTACTGTTCAGTGACGTGCTGTTATGGAAGCAGCTGACACTTTGTTGTACTTTGTGAAGCCTGGGCTGTTTAGATGACCCTGTTAAAAACTGTGGATGTACAGAAATGATGATGGATTTCCTGTCACTCAAATACACTGAAAATGTGAACCTCGCAGACAGGACTGCATGTTTTATTTTCACATCTTTGTATGGCCATAATTTGCGCTCACGTTTGCGTTCACACCTTTGTGGTGCCATTTGTCTACGCTGTTGTCATTGTGTAATTTATTGAACTGTAGTGCTTTTATTTATTTTCCAGTAAATTAAGATTTTTATAAACATCTCCAAGATATTTTTTTCTCAACCAACATTTTCTCTGCTTCACGTACAGTCACAGTGTAAACAGAATATGGCGAGCAGTGTTGTCGATAGAGAAGGCTGCATTTTTATTTTCACATTGTGTCCTGTTATGCCAGTGATGCTGGAGAAGTGCAGCTTCCTTTTAACTGCTGTTGTAGCTCTTGTATGTGGGCAGGACGGATGCGACAGCAGCCACCTAGTGGAGGAGGAGACACGCTTAGAAAGAAATACGTCTCAGGTCTGTGTGTCCCAAAAGCTCAGATAAATGACGACCTGTAAGAACTACCAAAACAAAAACATATTGCTGAATAAAGTGAACTCAAAAAGGTTTATTTACTAGATACCAAAAAAGTTGATAAAATAAAGGAAACATTTGAATTTTATCATTTTTTGAGGCACTTCTGTTTTTGCACATTGTATGAATCCATTTCTTTCACTTCAGTTCACCACTTGTTCTTTTTTTACAATGCGTAAGCTCTCATCGGTCGTCATGATCTGAGAAAAATAATGACAGAAAGAAGGAAGCAGACCTCTGCTTACCGTAAGCTGTCTGATGTCATACAAATCTCAAATGTTTTAACTGTACCTATCAGCGCTGCTCCTTGCTTCATCCATTCAGGGCCCAGCTCAGCTACTGTTGGTGTTTTTCCTGATGTTTCAAACCACCTACAAATGAAAAACGTGCAACACAGGTGGTTCACGAAGAAAATGTGCTTATTGGAGTGGCACCTATCACTCAGACTTACCCCTGCTCTCTGTCCCACTCCTCTCCGCTGTTGGGGTAAACTACCCAGGCCGTGTCTGGACTCTGTAGGGGTTTGATGGTGTCCAGCAGGGGCTTGATGAGGGTTGGGGAGCAGCAGTTGACTCCAACAGCAACCAGCTGCTTGGATCTGTTTGCGAGCTGGACTGCTTGGGTAAATGGGGTTCCATCTGATATATTCTTCTCATCCTGGCATTGTTCCACAGAAGTGTCATTGTTTAAGTGGAACGCTTCGTAATAACCATATTGTATGAATGTATTTGTTACCTTACAAGAGAAGGACAGCCAGGCTTTAGAGTTTGGAAATTCTCTGAGCAGCTCCACCAGAGCCTCTGCCTCTTTCATACTTGGGATGGTCTCAAAAGCAAGAAGATCGGCTCCTGCTGTAGCCAAGCAGCCCACCAACGGTCGATGCCAATCTTTAAGCTCCTTGGAATGGACACAAATTACACAATCACAAGAGCTATTAAAGTGTGTGGAATCTCTGTGCAAACACTCAATAGAAAAGAGAAAGTAGACAGCAGATTTACAGGAAAATATCTGCATAAAGTGCAAATGATAATTACAAAATTTGACAAATTTCAGCTAAGTACATATGTAGTGGTAGCATGGTCTTTTGGGATGGAATCAGAGGCCGAACACTGACAGCTATAAATTAATTTACCTTAATATCAGGCTGGCAAGGTGCTATTAACACTATCATCGCCACTTGACATTAAAATCTATAAATGTATATGTTTAACTGAAATGTGAATATGTGCTAGAAAGGATACATTTGCATTTTCAAATTATCACCGTCTCACAGCCTTAAAAAGTAGATTGAAGGTTTTGCACGGACGTGTTTGTTGACCCTGTGATGGCCGGAGAGCTGCTCACCTCACAGCTCATTCCCTGTGCATAAGTCCCAGTATACTCGGAGCCATCAAGCAGAAATGCTCCATATGGTCCAACAGAGCCTGCCACCAAAGGTTCCCCTTGGCCTTCACAGATCATATATTTCATTGTGGTTATTCATCACAGTTGAAAGTGACAGAGTATTTGATAGTTTAAGAAGATGGCACTGTTTTGTTCTGCACATACTGTTACCTGTTCCACGTCTGTCAGTGACAAATTTCCTCACTGCCTCTTTGGCCAGATGAACTCCTGACCTCAGCAGCTCGCTGGCCTGTTCTGAGGTCACATCTAAGTGATTAATGAATCCTGTAATACTTGCTTGATATGTGGCTGTTGTGACAATATCTGCACCACTCTGGAGAAACCTATCGATAAACAATGACAATGATTAGTTTTGTGCTTTTCTACCATCATATGTAATTGAATTACATCCATATTTCCATGACATTTGTTCTGACCTGTAATGAGCATCTGTTATAGCCTGGGGATTAGTATGCAACAGTCTTGCGCTCCACAGAGGATCCCCCTATGTGTGAGACGGAGGCCCAGTACATTTAAGTGACAGAGATAACTTAAAAACAAATTTTTACAGAAAATTATGTTTGTATGATCTGGAGGTTCATGATAAATTGAAAGACTTGTGACATATAGCTCAACAAATGTGTGACATCAATTAATTAATTACTTAAATGGTGCTAAATTATGAATGATAAAATATAATTTCATTAATCAAACTAACGTTGGTTGCAGGTAACGTGATTTAATAAATAAAAATAAATACTGCGAAACAGCTGCCTGAATGAGGGTTTTCTGAAGTTTTGACATTTGGAGCCCGGTGGTTTTTCAAGGAGTTTGACTACATAAAATAAAAGAGCTTTCTTCATTTTTGTTTGACATTGAACGGCAGTCAATTTTTGTTTTTATGCTCCTGAGTCCTGGAAAACAGCTGATCACAGGAGGTCAGCTTAGATGTTATTTTATTCAAACAAAGGGTTGAAAGGTGTTTGGTCCTGCATACTCCTCAGATTATTTATTTCCGTGAATGAAATTTTACATTCTTATTCATGCTTTTATATGAGATTGAACTGTTTTAGTCCTACACCTTATCTTACATTCTTTTGCGTTTATTTTGCTCCAACAATATTAAAGTAGTTAACTTGTACAGTTTATGATTACTTCGTTATATATACTTCTTAGACTTTTTATCCTGTTATTTGACTTAATTATTTTCTATTTTTCTTATTTATTTCACAAACTAATCTTGCTTCCTCTTTCACAGAACAACACTTTACAAAAACACATCCCTGTCTTAAATGGAAGTCAGAGGGATACAAGCATTATCTTGCCTTAATGTTCAGAGAAATCGAATGACAAATTAATCCTTTGACTGGCAAACCACAGGAATGAAGAGCCAAGATAATTCAAGAACGTTATTCTGATTCAAAAACCTTTTCGTAGCTTTACCTGTAGTTTGAACCCTTGAGCTTCTAGTTCAGTTGCTAGTCCTCCATCTAAGATTAGAGGCCCACCGCTGTTCTTGTAACACTGGAGAGGATCGGAGGAACACATTAATACTAGAATATAGAGCTTCAATAATATTCAAAACCCTTGTTATAATACTTCATGCGCCTTCATGGACAGTTGTTTCCGGGTTGGTTTTTTTCTAGATTTTTAGAAAAACTTTATTTAAAGCGCAACAAAGAACGAGTCATTGAAAAGAAACTAAACGTAATAAAATAATAATGGTATGGGTTATGTAATCTTATACACAACGACATTTACAATTATACATGAAAAAAAGTTTGCCAAATGGTCAATAATAGATTGTTTGGCGACGTAATTTTAATACTATTGTATTGTGATAAATTGTAGAAACATGCATTTTGATTTTGTTGACCAAGACACGTTAATATTTGTTAATTGTTAGTATATTTGCATTTGTGAGGGTTATTGCACTAATAATTTGCAATAATTTGTTCTTATTGACTGTCAAAATGTGACCACTAGGTGGCGTCAAGCACACAGACAACATACGTGCTGCATTCAGTGGATACACAACTCAATGTGCGAGTTTCACATATTAGAGGTAGAATGACGGCCGAATTTAAGACAGGAAATAGATTTAATGAGATCAAACTACGATGAAAAAAACAACAATAAAACATGATTTGATATGCATTCATTTTGTTCTCTGGCCGATGTCTGGCCACCATAACATCGGACGTTTCGTGACGCATGTAACGTTATTGATCACGTCATGACGTGCACAGGAAGTGAGCGCAGTATGTCAGCATTGTGCTTTGCTTTGGAGAGCTAAACCTGGACTCCTTGGTGCCTTCGCTGCAGCTAGTTTGTCATAATGGTAAGTTACAAATCTGGGATTTGTAACTTGCCAGTGCAGAGATGTGAAATCTCCTCTCTGTAAAGAGACGACCGAGTCAGTCGTCAATTGTATTGGTAAACGCTGGAGATCGGGCAATTGTTAGCGTAGCTAACATGCGTTACCATAGCAACAGTCATTGGAAGAATTAGGCATTTGTATTCATAGTAGTTTTTCGACATCACTTTTAGCCAGTTTTATGTTGTCTACCAGCGTTATGTAACGTGGTTACCAGGATGCCAGCTACCAGCTAATGGGAAATATTGTTGACTGCAGCGTTATCATTCAGAATGTGCAAGAAGCTGTACAGACAATGGATGGAATATAGAGGATTTAAAACACGCCTTTTGGAGATACATATGTCGTGATACATATGTAGCAAATACTACCAAGTATATTCTGGCTAAATTCCCATTTAAACACAGTCTATGCAGACTCCAGATAAATTACCACTGACCCACTGAAGCTAAATTGATGTTCCAACGTGACTCATCACCTACTGTGATGAAGTGAGACATATGGCTGTCTGGAATACAGGGAAATACATTTCATCCCTCTTTGTATTTGGTGTGTTAAGTTGCACTAAATTAATGTAAAGTACAGATGTTTTCTTGAGCAATACAAATATGAAACCTCAAAATAGTTAGAAAAAAAAAGCACAGTACTTTATTGATCCAAGCAGGGGAATATTTCTCAGCCTTTAACCCACCCTAACTATGAGGAGTAATTGGCAGCCCTTACATGCACATGCAAACACACTCTAGCACCCGGGGACCAAATCCAGATCTTCTGCCTAATGCCTTGGTCAAAGGCAGTGGCAGAAATAATTAGCGAAAGACACATGTTTTTGTGTGAGAGAGAAACTGGAGCATCCTGAAGAAACCCGGGGAGAACATGCAAACTCCACTCAGTAAATGTGGTGGTTGACCCCGGGACTTGAACCCACAACCTTACCGTCAGGCTCCATGGTATATCCTTGTTATGTTTTTTTGTGGTTGGATATGGTTTGTTCTGTTCTCCAGCATTACTCAAATTGATTTATACTTTGTCAGGAGGAGCGCTACGCCTTTCTTGGTGATTGGTATGATCCCTACGCATTTCTCCTGCGGCGTTACCAACTGTTCTACTACCCCAGTGATGGATCAGTGGAGATGGTAAATATCACTCGTGTTAGTATTCTTGAAATGTTGACTGTTGCTCTAAGCATCCTAAATGGACATATGATGGCTACTGAATGTACAATTTATCAATCTGTTCACTTTCAGAATTAGATTTTTCACTCTTAATTGTTCATTTCAAGAGACTTCCATCACAAGTTATTTACTGTTTATACAATCCATGCATTGTTTAATACGCATGCATGGTGTTAAAGTGGTGCACCAGGGCAAAGTGGTGTACATTTGTTTTTGTTTTTTTAACCCATAAAAAATGCACTTCTAAAATGTGGGCAAAATTGTATAGCAGTGAAGATCAAGTTCAACTATCCATATATCTACTATACTTTATTTTTGCAGTTTGATGTGAAAAAACAGAAAATGTTTTTGAAAAGGACCAAATACGACGACCTCCACCTTGCAGACCTGTTTGTTGGGAATCGAGTCAGTGTGTTCTCCCGTCAGATCCATCTAATCGACTATGGTGATCAATACACGGCGAACAAACTTGGCAGCAGAAAGCAAAGGTATGATTGTAAAAGTGATGTGATAATCCCAAACAGTCCTCCAAAACATAGTTTCGTCACGTTTACATGACCTTTAAACAGTAGCTTGTCCTTTCAACATTTTTTGCTAATTATGGAATGAGCAGAATGTTTTGTAACCAAATATTTTTTTATCCTCATAAACTGAGGTTACCACCTATGCGAAAATCTTTTCTATAGTGCATGCTCAATTTTATATGAGTTACGAAGGGAAAAAGGCTCATGTAATTTAACCCTGTGGTTTGTCTGAAAGTGGACTCAATAAGCAGATTCACCAGTTTTTAAGGGATGAAAAAAATACAGACTCTTAACTTGTGCCCATTTCTAAGTAAGATAAATGTAAAGGAAAATATTGATAACCGACTCCTTTATTTGCATTTCATTGCTGTATTATCTGTCAAACATTTTGGAACATCTTGTGCAGTTTTTTATTTCTCTTTTTCGCTCAGAACTCTTGCTCTGATAAAGCCGGATGCAGTTGCACACACTGGAGATATCCTTGAACTGATCTACAAATCCAACCTGATTGTGACCAAAGCCCACATGGCAAAGCTTACGTGGTAAGGTCAGAGAGTGTTGCTGTCTAATACTGTGTATCACATTAAAGCTCGTCGAAGTGGGCTTCTTGGTGCCAATGTTTTCATGTAGACAGATGGTTGATTCAGCTGTTTCAACATATCATGAACACGTGGCCTGCTAAAGGGCACTAAGGGTTGGCATTTTATTAACTACCTGGGGTTTTTGTCATGAATCCATTCATTAGGTAATCAGATTATTAAACCAAAGGCTCTGCTCCTGCAAACACACTAAGACAGGCCTGTGAAAATGGTAGAAATAAGTCTATTATCTGCCTGTTCTAAATTTATCTCAAATGTCAGGGTATAAACAGGTCAAATGATGTATGCACCTACGCTCTATACTTATGTGATATATTTTTGTTTTAGTTGTTGTGCAGACTGACAAACTAGGTTATTTTATATGTGCTGTATGTTTTGGAGGAGACACTGCAATGGAATTAATTGACATGACCATGGTACATACAACTTAAATTTGATCAGATCAACGAAGATCAAACAGCTGAATAGTATAAAATCAGTACAATATTACATATACATTTCAAATTAAACACTATCATAATGTTAAAATAAACTGAAGGATCAAGAGTAAAACTTATAATAACAGAGTAAACCGACCTAGAAATATCAAATAATTATAAATTACTCACTCAATGCAGTCAGGAACAAAGGAGACCTTTACAACTCAAAGCAATTAGTACACCTGTAATGGCTGCTCAATCTGCACACCCAGTGAGTGAGATGGAAATGCTACTCATACACAAAAAAATGTGCATTTCGTTAGCGCTGTACATTTTGAGGTCAGACTTGATTTAGAGGTATTGATTTTTTAGGAGATAGGTGGTAATTGTGCACGAATTTTTATGTTCATCTTGTGTATTGATTTATGACTGTGGCACCTTTCTTGAGGACAAAGTAGCAGACCGTGTGCTGTCCAGGCTGGAAGATAAAGAATGGACGCATTGAGGGACAGAAGCAGCGCTATAATTGTTGCCTTGGCTCATTACCAGCATCATTTGGAATCGGGGGTTAAAAAAATTCAACCTCTGTGCCCCATATGTCTCGCTGGTCATATCTTACAGATGGATTTGGCTCGACTGAACAGCGTGAAGATGACTGCCAGAGACACACTGGTTTCTTGATAGGAATCATCAATCTTTTTAACTTCTGTCAAACATGTGAGCCTCGGCAACAATTATAGCTCTCTTTGAAGCACATTTATTAAGCAACAACAAAGCTCTGAAATACTATGGTTTTCTGTCCAATGTTTGAAAATGTTTGCTGAAGTAGATGTAGAGTAGATCCCTTGAGGAAGGACAGGGGCCAAATCCTGAAAAAGTTTTGCCTTAAAAAGGGTGCGAGAAATGTCAATACTAGTGTGAATGCTTTGGTCAACTGCTAATTGAAAAAACTGCATATCTGAGAGAATGTGACCACTCATTTACTTGTTTCTTTACGACTTCTTTACAGGAGCGAAGCAGTAGACTTTTATTATGAACATCAGTCAAAGCCTTTCTTCAAGTGAGTGCCTCTCTAAATGTTTTTTCACCTCTCACTGTCGTCATTGCATAATAAATGACGATGAGCCTAATGGCATTAGATTGACACTGGAACATATTTATTGTACCTGTGCTGCTGGTTACTGTGCTAGATTTAAACTGTTGCTTAGGAGTTGGTCAATTTTGCAGTAACCTGGTGCAGTTTATGACATCGGGACCTGTGGTTGCATTGGAGCTGATGGGAGATGAAGCCATGTCTGTCTGGGAGACGCTCCTGGGACCTTCAGACCCTGCCGTGGCCCAGAAAGACGCACCAGAAAGCCTGCGTGCCAAGTGGGGAGTAGATGCTATCAAAAACGTCGGACATTGTTCTGATTCAGTTGTAGCGTCAGCAAGAGTAAGGATAGTCTGTCTCTTGAGTTATTTTATTTATGTTGAGATGAGTATTATAAACACCATGCTTTTCATTCCCGCAATGTACATGTAGTAAATCATTGTTTTCCGTTTTCACGTTTAGGAGCTGGAATGTTTCTTTCCATCAACAGTGGGCCATGCTCCTACAAACACAGCCGTCTATACAGACTGCACATGCTGCATCATCAAACCACATGCCATATCTGAAGGTCGGTAACATCCATCTGCAACGACTGATAACATTTGCTCTTGATTCATTGATTCTTTTTTTTAGATGGTTTAGTGTATTAAACATCAAATATGACCACCTAGCAACTCGGCTATCAAACACATGCACTCTTCAATAAGTGTTTGACCCCGTCCTGCTGCGGTTATAGGTTGTTTTTTGTGTTTCACACAGAGGCACAACATGCTTACAAACCTTGCCTTGGGATTTTTTTCCCTCTAATCCCTAGCTTGATCCCAATTCATGGAGCATACCAGTAGAGCTCTGACCTGTGAAATTCTCTGGTCAGAGCTGAAGTATGCACACACTAAGACAGAGAATCCTGGTGTGGTTGCACTATGGATGTGCTGTGGCAAGAAAAAGTTAGTGAACCCTTTGGAATAACCTGCATTTCTGCATTTGTGACTCTTCAAATGTGTTCTGATCATCATCAAAGTCATAGAGACTAACACAGATGATCTAAAGTAATGATGAACAGATTTTCTCCTCCCATTGGCGATTAATATCAGACCAGGTTTTAGTTTACTAATGCAGAAATCCACATCCAAGCATTTTCTCCCCACTATAAGCTCAAGTACGTATATATATGTATTAATTTGTTCTCTATTTGTAGTGCTCATCGTAACCAGTTTATGTGGAATCTAATTTACACAATTTCCATATGCTCTCTAGTATGCAGTATTACACGGTGTAGAACTTTGTCACCTTTTCATACCAAATAGCAGCTGAGTCAAACTTGGGTGAGAGGATAGTTTCATTCGGGGGTCCATGTGTCTTAGTGTACAATGTGTGTGCGACAGGAGCGTTTGAAATGTTTTACAGGGGATATCGGTACACCTGTTGATGCTGAGCCTAACTGAGAAACTGTTGACATCACAATCAGCTGCAGTACTGATGTCCTTCAAACAGATGGTGCTACATGAAAATATACTACACGTACTGTCCATTTAGGGTGGGGCTAAACAACCAAAAATAATAATTAACTGTGTTTGTAACATTTACCTTCAGCAGTCAATGTGACAGCTGATATGTCCTTTCTCTGGCTGTCCAGAATGATGATGCTAATCCAGAAGACTTTGGCATGTTCAGGATTTGTTATTAAAGTTCAGATTGGGTGTCGATACTTGATGTAGTTATTCTCAGTAAATTTAGTTGGGCAAGGTCAGACACTTGCGTTGGTGTTATTTTGTTATTATGAAACTTGACATGAAGCAATTAAATGTTCAGATTCGCTTATATCAGCACATTAAGATTGCTCCTACTTCCTCTATTGTCTTAGTATGTAATGTGACCGTGCAGCTTACCTTTGCGTTGTGATGACGCTTAACTCTGGGCCACTAATAGTTACTGAAGGACTTGCTCATCAAAGCACAAACTAGGAATGTCAGTCAGTTTAAAGACAAGTTGTAGCCAAAGCTTCTTTTGATTTCCCTTGAGGAGCACTTAAGTGGCTAATTTTACGCTGTGACAATCTACAGCCAATCACAACAGTGACAAAGGAAGTTGTCACTGAAAATGCACTCAGACATGACTGGAATAGAGAAGCTTCTGTTGCCAGGCACCCAGAATAGGATCGCCTAGCAACAGCACCAGCTGCTTTTGGGAGCTGTGTCGAATGTTCCTCTCTCCTAGACATGTGGTTGGCTGCTGCGTGGGGAGGGCACAGAGGACACAGGAGGAGGTTACACACCAACACACATTTAACTAGATTGTGACCGAGCGCAATTTGTGGATTAATGTGTTCAGGTTAGCATCGAAACTGATAGTCGTGACGTACACACACAACATGTAGAATACGTCTTGATATCTGAAATAGAACTCGAGCTACCTTTCATCAGGAGCTCAGAGTGAGATTATGAGGCTGGTGCCTTTTTAGTCACGACTGTCTGCAACAGTCCGACCTTCACTGGCACTGTCACACCTTTTTCACTGCTGTTTCACAGTGAAACTACTGTTCAACCTCTGTGACAAGAGGTACAGCTTGTTTTTTTCACAGTGTTGACTCACAGTACAGAAATAATCTTTCCTCTGCTAGCTCAGACATCTGTAAGATGGTCTCGGTGTATGTGACACCGAGTCATCTTGTTTGTTGTCAGCATATTGTATAGTATTTTTGAATATGTACAGCATCTGATTAATGACATTACAATGATGCCACACCAACAGCGTATGACGGAGATGGATCGTTCACGTGATAGCATTTCATCTTGTGTTAAAGTTGTTATCTGGTCCTGGGTCAAATTGTACCATCAGCTTTTAAATATAAACTTAGATGCTTAAGGGATATGTGTGAATGAACAATTCTCAGCACATCAGTTCCACCATGTATCATAAATCCAATTAATATAGATAATACCTTACCTTGATTCGTTCTTACCGGGTTGATACCAGTCATCGTTTCCGAAAATGAAAGCTCGATGGATGGTTTTACGATATACATTTTATGGATTTAACCTAACATCTTTGATGTTTCCACAGGCCTTGCTGGGAACATCCTGAATTCCATAACTGCTGCTGGATTTGAAATCTCTGCTCTTAAAATGGTGAGAGTTCCACTGTCCCATTTTTACTGCAGTGGGGTGTAATGCATGCATGCAACTAATGCAGGACTTTTTATTTTCACATCCTTTCACTCATATGCTCATGTAAATTGCTCATGTGACTTAAGGGCATAATCTATTCACTTTGTCTGATCCAGCCTGACCCCATCATTAAACTCAATGTCACTGCTGTCTGATTTTTCATTTTACCACAGCGGATGTCGTGTACATTCTGGGCCATAGGACAAAGAAATCAATCAGAGTCTTGTCACTGTAACCACATATTGTTAATATGTTAAAAATGAGCAAAGATTGACAATTTCTATAATGCTGTGTGAAGTATGTTGTTGTACCCTTCATGTTTTTAAAACTGGTGGGGCATTTTCATATGCACCGGTCACATGTGACCACACATACAGTATATTTCAATTGACCAAAGCTCCCCTCTGTCATCGTATTTTTTCCCGTTTGTAACACCATTCACTTCATATAGCATCTAATGTTCAACCATTTCATTTTTATTAATGTTACACCAGATTTTAATTGGTATTTTCTAACACAGTTCAATGTGGAACAAGCAAATGCAGAAGAATTCTATGAAGTTTACAAAGGGGTTGTTGCCGAGTATGTTGTGAGTATGAACACTGCTTTTGTAAAATATATATTTATGTTACTTTATTTTTTGGCAATTCAGTTTTAACATTGCCTTGTTGGTGATCTATTTGTCCGGCTTTTAGAAGTGATGATGTGTAATGGTTGCAGTAGGTCTCCATCTTACTGTCGTCTCGTCCTTAGACAGCAAAGTGCCATAGACATCTGACTCTGTGTCGTATTTAGGCCCACTTAAACTGATGGAGAGGTGATGTGACCTCGACATAACAGGCCTGACTTATTCTTGATTGAGTTACTTAATTAGCTTGATATCTATTGTTTCAGTGCACTGAACACGTAGTCACATAGTCGTGTCAATAATACCATCAGATGGAAATATGTTCAGAGAAACACGTTGCTTGCCGCACAGCCTTGGTGTCTTTCTAAAAATCATTTATTAATTTCCCACTTCCCGCTATAGATACACACATCTTTAAATTGCCACAGATTCTGCAGACATTTTTGTGCCCTAATTGTTGTTTTAATTTCCGTTTGATATGTGATTCTCTGAAGAGCATGGTGAATGAGTTGTGTTCTGGACCCTGCATGGTGCTAGAGATCCGCGGCAAAGATACACCGAAAACATTCCGGGAACTGTGCGGACCTCCCGACCCAGTGAGTACAATTTTAGAATAAGTAACTTACTAGAATCAGTAAAAGCCAAAATGTCATGAATTAGAACAATTTCATTTCTTAAGGTTTTGTGGGTACTGCTGCTAGTATAGTGTTGTGATACAAATATGACTTTGCTTTATTTTGTATTTGAATATGTGCTTCAGAGTGTCACATCATCGTGTGTGAGAGAGAATGTGAATCCACGTGCATGTGTGTGTGTGTTCCTGGATAGTGTGGAATCAATGCTGCAGGGCTGTGCTAGTGCGTGATGTGAAATCTAATAAGACACTCTGTCTCCGGCCTCTGCTCGGTTACCATAATAATGGAAGTACACACCTGTGCAACTTCCCCACAAATTCAGCCACAGTTGAAGACTCAACTGTGACATTCTTGTATTTATGTTGTCTTTTTCCTCAGTGTATTCTCATTGTTTACATATAACTGACATATCGTCTGTGTTCCACTTTCAGTCCTCCAGTCAAAGATAATAAGCCCTCTAATTTTCAATGCATTTTAAATGGGTTGTTATTACACAGTTTAAACGAGTTACCACAGGAACTTAATTTGGAGTTAAATCAGCAGCAGATTGTGGTCTGTAAGGATACGGTCTGAGGCTGTGCTTCCTGGCTGACATATCATGTTACTGTATACCCAGTCTTTGTATTCCCTGGATGAGGAGAGTGATAACAGGACCAAGAGGGCGATACCACACAATGCCAGAGATTTGTAACCATTAAGCACTACAACAATACAAAAGGTGAAAAAGGCGCAGTGTGTTGAAACGGCACCGTAAAAGACGGCCAGGTGGTTTGGGTGCAGTTTGTATTGAATTCATACACTCGAAAAACAACATTCATGCTTCTATGATGCGTCAGGTTCACCAGCTTGGCTTATTATTTATATTAGTTTCCATCATACGTTAGATGCGTCAGTCTGTTGTAGGAAGCCATTTTTGTTCAACTTCCTTTCTGTGACCTCTGTAAGCTCCCTAATTTCAACAGAGTTTGCTGACTAACGGTAAGGTCAGCGTTTCATTAGTCTGTGACCTCAAACACGCCTCGGTATTGTCTGACAGATAACCCACAGTTTAGCCTCCCCATTCAGGTGATCTCAACAGTTTCATCCATGAGATAAGGGGAAAGTCACCACAGCAATGAAATGCAGTCTTGAGATTTCCACTAGCAGACGATGAAATTATCTATAGCAGATTTTTTATGATCAGTCTGACATTCCAAACGTTATCACTGGGCTGAGCAAAATGTTAGATGTTTGTGGTGAGAATAGGCCATTGATTCATTCCAGTTCATTAAAGGCCGATCTGTAAACAACACGTCTTGTGTAAACAGACACATGACCTGTGCAGACGAATGGGTGGATTAGTTGACCCTGAACACACACACCTGACATGATAAGGTGTGTTACAGAGCAAAGCTGGATAATCCAGCTAACACTGCAATGTTTTTGCGTATTGCCTTTAACTATCTGCCATATCATTCCAAAAAAGGATCTACTCTAAGCGTGTTCACACCTTCACACCCAGATCGGACTAGCATTGCAGTCAGTCAGTCACGAGATTGTGCTCTGTCTTGTGACGTGTCCTGATATCAGAGTAGACAGACACAACAGTCCTCTGTTAGCTGCTCCGGAACCAGCTTGTGTTCTCTCTCCTCTTCCCTTGTTTCTCTCTTTCTGTCTTGTGGCCCTCTCAGGATACACTTTCCCTTTAAATCAACTGCTTTGTCAAACATCAGTGCTCGCCGAGTCCTCATTAGTAGTGCTCGGTTGTCACAACATGCTGTATAACTTCATTTTCTCTAAGATGAGGAGTGTTGTGCGTATGAGATCGTTCAATTTGCTCTTCTTTGACGGCAACATACTGTCCCTCCATTATGTTAAAAATACTCTATTGATTTTCAGTGATGTGACCCATTTGTGAAAAAGATATTGGCTGCCATTGTGGCCGCTGTGCCCGATTTAGAATCAGCCTCGACATGCACATCTCAGCCGCACCAAAATGTCTCAGTTTGAGTTTTTCTGATCGTAGGACCTCCATGTCGTTGATACACTGTGTTCATTTATTAAGGATGACAATTGGAACCAGATATTAATCCTCCTCCCTGCATGATGTTCAACACCAGGGGAGATTACCATGGTAATATGGCAGTGTGCCATAGTTACCATGACATGGGGTTACCGTGGGAGTCTGCCCCTTGGGCCAATGGCACTTCACAGACCCTGTTTTTTTTGTTTTGATTTTAAATTGAATAGAGGAAATTGTAATAATAATAATAATAAAGAATGTATAAAGTATTACATCGGAAATATATAATTTGAGAACGAGGTAGAAAGAAATCTCTTTGTAATCATATACACTGTATATAATATAATACAAAATTATTTCTATCATATTTTCCACCACTTCTTAAAGCAGTTTATGAAACTAAATTCTCTTCCCAGTACAATTCCAGTTTGGAAGTCAGTGTTGTCGGTTTACTCTGTGATAGACTGAGAGAGGCTCAGTGGCCTGACCCAGCTCTCCACTTTATGAGTTGGATGCTTGGTGATGCATGAAGGATCAAACGTGAGACTTTTTGATTAGAAGGCAGTCATGTAACCAGCAGGTCACCCTGTCCTTTACGGTACCCTCCACAACCAGCAGCAGTACGTCCTGATTCAAATCTCATTAAATTACAGACGGCAACACTTTGCTGAAGAATTATTTTACAGCTCAGTATCTTCGGTACATTTAATGGACGGTCTGTTAGAGGCTGTAGTCTCATTTAGTTTACTCTCCGTATTGTATATGGGGCTCTGGCATCACAGGTAGACCATGTAAACAGCAGCCTTGTGCCTCATCAGAGTCTCTTTCCTGATACACACCCAAAGCATGCAGACTTGCTTCATTATGTTGAGACAAAGGATTCCCTTCTTGTTCTGGTTCTTTTCAATTCTTCCTCTTCCTGAAAAGATTCTCAGAAACCAAAATTTCCACATCAAAATGTCAGCCACCGTCATCAAGTAGAATAGATGATACCAGTCAGCTGTGACGTGTTCAGTGGGGCCAATAACTTCATCGACACTTAATGCAAACAAGGCAGTTTCTTTTACTCTAGATGTTTTATTTTCTTTTATCAATTTTTTATTTATATTTCAAGTTTATACAATCAGTTTGTCCATACAATTTCTGATGATGATGATTATTAGGACCAGGTTTATTTTAGAGATGATGTGTATTGTTATCATAACATAACTAAGGATGTAATTATTGATAATGTTATTAACACTATATGAGGACGGTGATGATAATGGTAATGCTACTGTATATATTTATATGATGATGTTACTATTACCATAAACATTGCTATTACAACATGATGATGAAGAATGTTATCATTACCACTCTCCATATGATGACAAAGATGATGACAAAACAATGTTCCCACTGATGATGTAGTCATTATACTTTGCTGTAAATGCTTTGAAAAGATCCGCTGATAAAGTGATCTGGTAAAAAAAACAAACCCTCCTCCGTCCTCCACAGCTGAAGAGGACTATCATCCTCTATCAGTTACTGTTGTCTAAAAACTGCACCAAATATTCCTCCACAGCTGAAGAGGACTATCATCCTCTATCAGTTACTGTTGTCTAAAAACTGCACCAAATTCTTGTTGTCTTTGCCTGCTGTGAGCCTGCTGGCACTCAATATGTTTACATGCACATTTAAACTGAAATTATATTCATGTACACACCATAATTAGATTGAAAAAAAAGCATCATTTGATGTACGATTACTCGGACTAACAGAACCAGATTATGTGCGTACTGTAATTTATTCAGGCATGTCTGTATGCATTTCCTTACTCTATTCATACTCTTGATCACACGGCGTGACTGAAACACGCGGCCGACGTCGGCGTTAATGGGTGGTCACGTTTGACGAGTTGCCACAAGCACAGAACAAGGTTACATATATTTGCTATTTTACACTATTTTGTTACGTTCTTGTTTGATTGTTTTCAAATTCTCTGTGGTAACCACACAACAGATTTGTTAGATGTTTGTTTCCGTAATTGGATAATTGGTGGATTTTTAATCCTCCTATCTGTATGTACCCTTATAGTTGTTGCAGGACAAAAATTGAAATTGAATGAAATCAGATTACAGAGCGGCTTTTTTACAAAGGTTGTGTAGTCTTAGAAGTCATTTGACTTTACTTTGTTATTATATAACCAAGTTCATTAAGTAACAACACTTTATGAAGACGTCTTAGGCCAGGGTCAAAGTGCAAACGCATCGCCTTGCATCGAGTCGAGTGTTGGCAGACAGGATTGGTTGTAGAAGGAATGCGAGGCAATATGAAGGGTCTGCGTGAATAAATCCCAGGGTGGCCGTTAGGGGGTGCTGCTATTGTGAACAGCAACATGTTTTAAGTATAAAGTTGAAATGTAACACGTGAACTCAAGTTGATTTTAGATCCCTCCTGGATTTCCTGTTCCCACGATGCTGGGATTCTGCTATTTTCTTCTCACAAACTATATTTCTATCTTGCTCTTTTCTTATTCTTGCTTTCAAAGTCAGTCGATTGTTTGGACTACAATGTGCCATATTTTTCCATTTGGATTCCAAAAGTCAAGAACTTGCATGGAGGCCGGGCTGCTTTTTGACCTCCAAACCAATTTCTGCATTTTGTTTGCACTCATAAACCACCTCAACATAAACAACGTGTCAGATAAAAGGATTCCCTGCCCAAAGACACGGTCACACTCTGTCTTTGAGAAAACGTGAGACAAAGCTTACCTTTGTCTGACTGTGCTTGTATCCTGTTTCACTATTTTGTGTTTCATATCCTCTCAGACGATGAGGAAATGGTCACATTAGTTACAGTTGCCATTATAAAACTTGCTTGTTTAAGGGTTAAACTGGGTAAAATGTCACAATGTTACACAGTTAGCACATAGCTTAGGCTTTCCATAGATTGAATAGTCTCAAGTCTTTCTCAACCACTTATTGACATATGGTTCCTCCCTTTGGGAGCGTTCCTTTTCCTTGAGGCTCAGATCATCAGAGAGTGGAGGAGCCAGGCTTTGACCTGCTGAGTCTCAGAGGACACAGGCTTAGAGATTGAGCCACAGGGAGGAGAATGGGCCTCTATCTTTATTCAGTGCATTTAATGTATTCTAATGTGTGGAAATTATGTTTGATTATTTTCAAATATGATCAAATAGAATAATTTGTAAAGCATTATGTTAAGAGCTTCAAGAAACCCAGTTACAAAATGATAACTTGCGAGTTCTAGGACGTCCTTCTAGAAATATCAAAGGGACAGTGTGTTTCCTCTCGCTGTGTTTTTGCTGTTGTGGGTCGTTTTTTGTCACTTCCTCTATGTGATCACATGTCCATTTGCTGGTTAGTCACTGTCTGAACCAGATCATGTCAGTTTCAACACGCTTCCATGTCATCCACACGCGATGTTCATATTCTGCAAGTTTGATGATCATTTGAATGCCAGAATGATAACTTGTAACATCATCATGCATGTTAGTTCATCTGTTATTTATTTTCCTTCAACAGGAAATTGCACAACGTCTCCGTCCGAACACGTTGCGAGCTCTTTATGGTAAAGATAAGGTGAAAAACGCCGTCCACTGCACGGACCTCCCAGAGGATGCTGTTCTGGAGGTAAATATTTCACTGACAGTCCACGCACATTTCTCATTTGTGTAATCCTACACATGCTTGCAAATAGGGGCTTGACTGGTTGTCTTTCACTCTGTACCATTTTGCCCAGAACAAAAAGTGAACTGAGTGGAGCAGTGTTCTTAAGTGAGTCCCATGACTCTGTGGGCCGGGGCACCCTTAGATCACACTGGTTGTGAGGAGAACAAGAATGGCAGAGGAATTTGAAACAAAACCATTGTTTGGTAGGGAGTGGGTCTGACCCATCGCACGTCATTGTTCAGGAAAACTCCTGATCTGTGGCCTGGACAAACGCCTCCTTGTTAACCATTAGCCTGCAACTGACCGAGCTGCCATTTTCCCAAGCGGAAGAACGTCTTGTGTACTGGAGCATTTACTCTGAAATGAAAAGGACCTGCGAGCTGTAATCTTAACCTTATAACAAGGTTATAACTTGTTGTTCTGCAGTGTCTGTTGGGGTGTAGAATATTGAATTCTTATCTGATCTGATTAATCGTCTTCTCCTTTCAAAGGTGCAGTATTTCTTCAAGATTTTGGTCTAGTAACTGCTGTCGGGAGCAGATGGTCGACTATGCATTCACAAACTTCACAATCATCTGATTTTTCTGTTTATTGTTTCAGCCTTTTCCAGATTAAATAAAGTGACAAGAGCAAACTCCTGACAAGTGTTTTGATCTTCAACATTGAATTAAGCAGTTTCACACCAACTAAACATCTTATTACACGGGTTACTGCATTGCCTCTGATATTCTAACTTTTGACCAGCGACTTTGGTATTGGATTCATACATTACACTTTGAAAAAAATGTACAACTGCATAAATATAAAATTCTTTCACCATGAAAATGGCTAAAACATTCAATAGAAAGTTGCATCACGTCATGTGATGTCTCCAGCAAAACAGATTTCAAAGCAGTGAGTTGCCACTGTTTCCGTGGAGGTGACAGTCTGCCAGGCTGGACCCACAGAGCTCTACACTATGAATTAAGAACGAGCAAGTTTAAGAATATTGAACAAAAAAATGTCATCAAACCTTGTCCTACAGCTAGGGTGAACAACAAAAGAAAACGTGTACAAATGTATCCTCGCACATTCGACTTAAAACAACTTAGTAAAGAAACACAAAAGATTCCATGGAGCGCAGTCATTTACTCATACATGGGCCTTAAAGGTTCAGAGTACCATGCCAGTATTTCAGTTAGTCAGAGCACATTGACACACATCCACACACTCCACATTAACTAACACACAGCATACCTACACGCAAATACAAGCGCACACACATACACACACACCTTGGACCACTAAAGCTGACATAAGACAACAGATTACATGACTAGACTACAGCACTGGACACTCCAAAAATATATAGAAACCACATCAGGATGAAATACTTTGGGGACAGAAACACAGCTCGCTACACAGTCAGTAGTGGAATTGCAGTTTTACAGTAATAGATGAACACGTCCCATGGCTCAAGGAATATTTTCATTTACAGTAGAATAAATATATGCTATTGCTACGCTTGTATTTTACATTCTAACCCTCGACAAACACAGAAAAGCTAGGGTAAAGCACACGGATTAAGTGTAGGTCCTGTATATTATGAATGTTCAAAGACTAGTGGTGTTTATTTGAACTTTTTTTATTTTCTCTACATTTATTTGTTTTAAAATGAGGGAGAACAGTGCTCACATAGCTGAGGTCACGAGCTGATTGTGAATTTCACATCAAAACGTCCTTGGTAGCGATCTTTCTCGCTGTATTTGATGTTTTCTCCAAAAACTCTGCACTCAATGCGCAGCTCTTCGTTCATGGTCAAGTTGACAAACTGAATGGCCACCAGGGGCTGCAGGTACTGGGGGTGCATCTTTTTGCCGTAGTACGGGTAGTACTGAAGAGGAAAGCCGCTGCTAATGCCAAAGTACTTGATTTCTCCGATCTTTGAAGCATCCTCTTCTCTCTGCAAGGCAAAGTTTTGAACGTCAGTGGTGATGAAGATGCCCTTGATGAGTATAACGCCTCGTTGTATGAAACGTACCTTATTTTTGCAGTAGATGGGGATCAGGTTGGGCTGCAGAGCTATTGGGATTGTGTCGTTGTTTATGGGAGCCTGAAAAGACACAAATGTCTGATGAGAAACATCCAGGATGGTTTTTGTTAAGTTTACTTGATGGTGGTTAGCAGAATGAGGTCAAAGCTGCAAAATGTGCAGCCTCCACCCAACTTCACTGCACTGACGCTCTGAAGTAGCAGTTAGGTTTTACACTACGGCAAAGTCTACACAGGAAATGACAGCAGCCCCTCTGGCGGTAGTTTTGAAGTGTTTGTCACGTGAAAAACTTAATGTTAGGTATAAAGTGTCTGTAGAGGGCTTTCCATTGACCTGTGTTTCCCATTATTTGAAGTTGTGAATTGAAACAATTGATCAATGGAAAAAAAGAACGATTGTGGATGCTGTGATGAGTTTGGAAGTCCAGAATATCTTCCTAAGACTGTAGTGGAAACGCACTTTGCTTCATCTTTTGCTCTTGGAGTATATGTCATGTCCTATGTAACAACTAGTGTGCAAAGCGCCGCCATGTGTCTGACAGAGGGGAACTGTGCAGCAGCAGTTCTCGTGTCAAACTGAAAGTGATTTCTTTCCCCCACTGATGGATGGAATCTTGTTATAATTGTTAATCCACTCAGCTCTTATCAACACTTCAGCTAACGTTGATGTGATTCATCTTAATTTCTCTCATGATAGCCTAAATATTTGTTTGTTGCCTCAGAGTGATGAGAACACGGAGAGATTTGAGACAATTAACTTCCACGTTGACTTCTAATCTTAATGTTGCAGGATGAGACAAACAAGCCTTTAATGAAAGCACTCGAACTTTAAAAACAATCTGTTTTCTGTAAAACTCGAATGGAAAACCCACTGGTGTGGCATTTGTGTGGCAGCATGTAAACTGAAAATTACACCTTAATGTAATCTGCATCTTCTAATGGTTGAATGAAAGTGAACCAATAAATCGGCTGTTAAATGGTATTATGAAAACAAGACGCATTCTTTCCCAGCGGTCAGCCATGTGAAGCGGAAACAGCTTCGTTTTCTAGTGGCCGGGCGAGCCAAAGTTCCCAGTCATGTATTTAACTTTGTTCTAATAGACCCGGTCTTCAGCTGTACCCACATGGTTTATCATCAGGCTGAGCCTTTGCCAGCCGTTGTTTTACACTGAGTTTTACGACGGTGTTAAAACGTAATGCTGCTGAATTACACATTTTTGCTGTTTCAACATCAGACCCCTGAATCAATATGCACAATTTATTCTTAGAATTGCGTCACGATCGTTTCGCTTTGTTGTACCCAGTACACAACAACTTAATATTAGTTTTCTTACAGTAAGGGCTTCGATTAGATGACCCAAAACATCCAAAATATTCCCTGGATGGTAATAGAGGTGTACTACACAATAAACCTACCCTCGGTTTGAAATTGACGATCCTGTTCAGCTTGACAATTAGACAGGGTTTTCCAGTGCTGAAGCCGAACGTCTTGTCAATCACCCCGGAGCAGCTGCCAAGCAGTGACCTGCTGAAGCGGCAGGCTTTCTTCATTCCTCGATCTTCATCATCTCCACGGATCCTGTATCCATCAGGAGTATCTACAGACACCAAAAACACACACCTAGTGTAAGTATAAAGACACAATGTACTGTAACACTGTGATACACAATGTTTATTTCTGATAAGCAGTGAATTTATACACGATAATATGACAAATCTTGATTGACGAGTATTACATACCCATCAGGGATCAGCCAGTGAGTATGACAGTCCCTGTATGATTGGCTTATACTTGCCTCCACAGTCTTCAAATTTCATCTGATCAGCCTGACGATCCTCATCATACAGTTTAAGGAATTCCGTCACGCTGGCTACGTAGTTCTTAAATGTAGTATCATCATTTAAATTGAAAGCAATTTCAGATTTCTCTGAACGTGGGGTGTGTGAAAGACCTGAAAGGACAAAAAAAATGTATCAAGGGAAAGGAAAACCACATACAAGCTGAAGGCACAGAATTCAGGAAAAACTCTAATACATTACAACCAAAGACAAGGAGGAAACAAGAAAGTGTTTTTCCTCCCATTGTCTGGCTATGTCTGCCTGTAATCATATGCAATGTAAAATAAAAGTAAGAGAGTGGAGATGTTCTGGTTTATTATCTAAGGACAATGCACAGCCTGGGGTCTTGGGGATTTCCTCCGATGGGCTCTGTCAGCTCTTTAGAGCAGTAATTTTCCACAGAGTTTGTGCACCAGGCCTGAGTGAGGCGTGGCATGAAGACAATGAGATGGTAAAGAGGAGAGAGAGAAAAAGAATCGCTTGAAACACATTTAAAATCCTTTTATAGGCTTCACGTGGATCTGCTCATTTGGTGCATAGATATTAGAAACATTTGTGTTATTTTTGTGGAACGACAGAGAGCAAACATGCAGCCACTTAAATTTCACTGGAAGCTTGTGAAAGTTCACCAGTCCCCTGCCCCCACCCATCCACTCTCACGTGTATCTCTCTCACAATGGAAACTTTTAGCCCCAGTGTGAGAGGCGGGCTTCAGTGCTGAAAAAAAAAATCTAACTACCCTCTGCTTCCTTTATCAGGCCACACTGGAAACTCAACTCTCAACACTCTGCACCTACTTTTTTTTACCGCTTTACCGAGCTTTGACTATGAACAGCTGGAAGAAAAAATGGCTGAAAGGCAAACTAACCCATGTGCATGAGGCCTCTTACAATGGCTGCTAAAAATACCGCCAAGGCAACAGCATGTGCTGTGCACACAAGTACTGGCACAACAAGACAAGGCCAGGCACTCACGGGAAACTTTGAAACACCATGTTGCTGTGTGCTCCGAGGAGATTACAGATTACAGAGAGAATTTGCCGACAAAACAAACTAAAAGGCCTTGAACTGTGAACGACTAAATGGTATTCCAAAGAAACTACGAGCCCTTCACACTCGTGCTAATGTAAACACGTCAACCTCAAAGTGTTCCATATATGTCAGTGTTTTGGCGTGAATGAGAGCTGTAAGCAGCACGGCTCCCTGTGAGGGGGAACGCCGACTGAATGAGAGGAGTGAAGGACAAAATGGCTGAACCTATCTAAGGTCAGGCAGACTTCTGATAACGAGGAGCAGCTTAAAGGCACACCCCATTTTAACAGCACCCTCTGTCAGGAGCCGCACGGCAACATCAAACACTCAGACACTGCACACAGCAAAAACTCCTCTCTCCGTTTTATCACCGTCAGAAGTGAAGCGTCGGAGCAGCTTGTGGAGAAAAGAGGAAAAAGGTGATTTACCTGGGGGGGCAACTCGGTCCTGATAGGTGGGTTTGTAGCTGCTTAATGTAAGCAGCATAGCCTGAATGGTCCCGATGAAAATTCCAGCCAAGCATCCATAGAATATCACGTAGAACAAGAAGATTTTGACTGAGGGGAGAAAATACAGATTATACATTTTTGAGCGTGACTGTAGAGAACAAAGACGTTTGATTCATTAATAAACCGAAAAGGGCTTTGATCAGACATTTGGAACAAATAAAATAAAGAGAGAATTTATGAGTGATTATTGTGTTCTGAAAAGCTATTTCTACTGTGTTCTGTAATCTTTAGATAACTCTTTAATCCTCAAAACATATACTGAGAGCGTGACTGGAAAACCCTTAAAAAAGTATTCAGTAGATACACACCGTGTTCAAAATACACAGCATGACAGTGGAAGCCATTTTAGAAAAGCAGTGGGTTCTGGTGTGCTTTCCTGATCATTTTCGGTAGTTACTCCAATTATGCAATAAGGAGGAGGGCTGCAGTTCCAGTACAACATGATGAGTCACTGGTCGGTTTCTTTAGCAACCCCTACAC
>OMNV01020106.1:145222-157823 GCA_900303265.1 Brotula barbata
CTCAGATATGTTAATACAAAGCACTATAATGTGACTCATCTTTGTGTCTTTAGTGCAACAACAACACAACTTACCTTTTAAGTACAAACCGGAGGTACTTACATGGTGTAATACAGTAGATAAACTGATGTCAGAGATTGCAGTAAATACAAAAAACACAACAAGATTTGGCAGTACACGAATGGAGACAATATATGACACAAATGTATATAAACTTTGTATTCATGTACTAGCAGGATCAGTTCACACTCAAATCCTCTTTCTTGCTTTTAAAATGACCCAAACTACTTTATTTTCCAACTTGCAGAAACAGGCAGATATTTCTATTACACACACACACAAAAATGGGATTGATGGAAAGATATTGATCTTTAATTTGGAGTCCTTTGTGTCTGTGGATGAATGATGAGGACATAGAGCCTGTCTGATTTTCATTTAGACTTTGATATGAGGTTGTTCATATGTATTCTGATGTTTTTCTGATGAAAATATCGTTATTTTATCCAGGATTTAATATATATGCTTGTGTTGGCTTTGCATAGTTTGTGATTTGGGGGCTGTGGGCTTTCAAATGCGATTAAAGCAGTATCAATGGTCCTTTTTCTGTTGTATGTGAGAGTTGCGGTAACGTCTCACTGTTTGTTTTGGTTTCCAAAATGGCAACTGCAAAACCAGTTTGGCAAGCCAATAACTCTCGCTACTACGCCGTATCTTAGTCCATGTGACAAACAACCTGGATTGAGGGTCTGTGTTTTATTTCATTTTACAGGGATAAAGAGTTTATCTCACCCAGTGAATAGGCACCACTCTATCCACTTAATGGAGGCTCTGCTTCAACGTTTTGCATGCACCGTCCATGGACTTAAGTCCCCATAAATATGAGCCCATTTTACCCACGACAGTTACAGAAACAATGAAACGTGAATTGAAGTCTGGTCTGCGACAAGAGGCAGATGGGTGTTTTGCGCATTAATGCATGGCTCTGATGGGCCAAATCCCAATGTTAAGGTGAGATAAGCTGTTTTCTAATGAGCACACTTCAGAAATCATATTAGGTAAGCAGATGATAGAACAAATAGCTCAAAATGACCTCACTATGTACCAGTGAGTTCTCTGTGGATCAGCCATTTTGAATCAGGCTGCCATGAACATATAGTAATTGCTCTTGTCAGTCTCAGTTGCATGGGTGGCAGTAATTTGCAAAACAAATTCAACTTTTTTGCTCTCACGTGAACGACATTTCAGGCAAACAGGCGTGTCAGCCTACAAGACGCCTAATGTTGTTGCCTAATGTTGAAAATTGTGCAATCCACCGCTCCTTTATGTCACCCGTGCGACTTGGTTTATGTTTCAGTTATGTTTCTGTAGTTAAAAAAACATTGGAAAAATACAACCAAGGTGCTGGTGTTTATAACCTATGAATAGAGGTTTTATGAATGGCCGTGTACAGAGGCCCTGTATTTGTGTGACATTCCTCTGTGGTGTAGAAAGCAGGAAATAAAGTGCTGCTGTAATGTAAATCAGCACTGAATCGGTCTGTTTGAATGGAGAGCACCTCCCCCACCACCACCAGCAGCAGCGTGCTGCAGCATCGTCACATTCACACCAGGATCATGACGCTCTTATATCCAACTTCCCCACAACCTTCATCTGTCTTAAAGATGGAAATTTACAGACAGACACAAACCTGTAGAGGAGGAGGAGAGCTCATCGTCATGTCACACACGAGCTATTTCCTACATTTTGGACCGCACTGAGACAGTAAGAACCCTCAAGCACAGTTCAGTCCGATGAAATCAACACTCAATTAGCTGTACTGGAAAAACCACAGGCCACGACGGCAGCTTTAACTAAACCAGGAGCACTCACGAACGAACCTGTTGCTTTAAGTACAACGAGCGTCTCTTATATACGAGATCACGACACGACCATTAAAACACAAATAACCTCCAATGGATTTGGGATCTAGCAGTGAAAACATACTAACATTCCTAGAAAGGGATTAATGCATTCCGGCAAAGGCTAAATACTCTACATTCGATCTAAACTCGCCGCAGTCCAACTGTGATGTCGATGTTACTGTGATTTATCGACAGAGAATCGGTAGCTTTTCCCCGAAACATTGCCCGTTTCATGTCTGGGTACGATCTGACAAGGGAGCAGTTAAAACCGCAAAGACAAAGTCGACTCACGTTTCTTTTGGGAAAAAATAACTTGCAAATGGAAAGGGGCGGCCCTCGGACATGTGAGTCGTGATCTGATCGACAGCACCATGTTACCAAGCCGAACCAGGCAGAAATATCGCATTTGGAGCTGTGAAACGGTTTACTGAGATAAAACGGATCTATACAATACTGCCTGCTTATCGTGCCGAATCAACAGGCAGTCTGCGCCAGATTAGACGAGTATAGTCACGTTTTAAAGTACTCAAAACAGTCGTAAAACGATTACAAACATTAATCTTGGTTTGAAGGGACGGGGAGACTGCACTGATCCGAAGATTGGCTTTACAATTTAGCCTCTTTTCTCGGGGATATATATAATCCCTCGCAATTCAATTAAAACGATAAGACAACAACAAGTAGAAGTATTGGGTTTACTAGAAAGTCTGGTCCGAACAGCCCGTCCTTCACGATGACCTTTTTCATAAAGGACGTTCATTAATTACTGGTCCATGTGGGCTACGCCTTGGCTAATCATTTCCCATTACACCGAATTAAAGATTAAACCACTTCGATTGAATCTTTTCGCAATCCTATAAACTAAATAGTCTACGCAACAGGAGGAAAAATATCATTTTATCATGCGAGTTTATTTCTGAAACACAATAACACTGGTTTGGATATTCTTTCAACCTGTAGCATGCCTAGTGGTCCTGTTATCATATTTCCGGTGTTATTAACGAGTTATAGACGGGCTAACGTGCTAACTTGAGCACGCGCCGCTCTCAGTGAAAGCCAAGTCACGACGCAGCATGTCAGCGGGCTGTAACAGGTGCTGTGTGTCTGTCGTCAGGAAACGGAAAAAAACGGACAAAAACCCCGCTGAGCACCGACACTTTCCACTCTCCCCACACCGAACGTCCCTCAACCCCGTTTCTCCGTCCTCGAACACACATTTTGGCGTCTTTATCGTTGGCTAAATTGAATGAAAATCAGTACTTACACCAACTGCCCCCTGTTCGTCCTAGAAACTCCTTCTTCTCTGAATTCCACACAAATTTCCTCCATCCGCCGTCAGTCTCTTTATTTGGCGACATATTAACTCCCCGGTAAGACCCCCGTTCGGTTTTTATGGGTTGAAAGGTTTGGTTTTGGGTAGTTTTACCCTGGCTGTTAACTGTCCTTTACAGGAAATACGAAAGGACAGTTTCGTACCCAACTCCGCCAATTGTACCACTCACAATTTATCTCTCAGGGACACCGACTCCGCCTGCAAACTCCGTAATAAGTTACCCCCGGAAGAGGAGGAGGGCTCAGTCTAGCAAATCACAACGAGCCCTGGCTTTTTGCGTAAGGGGCAAATGAAGGGGGGCGAGTCACAGGCTGGGGCTCTAATGAAAGTGCAGACGTTCCAACACCTTTTCCACCGTTGGTGAATCGCACCGAGCGTCCGCAGACACGTACAAAACCGACTCTATGCATTGTAAAGGAACCTATTGGGAAAGGGCGGGGTCACATTATTGACGTCAAAAGGACCGACACCAGAATGACGCAAACAAAGCTTTATTTACTTTCCCTAACATAATAGCTCGTGGTCTTACATGTGGCTTTTGCACGTTCTCCTCGTGCCTGGGTGGGTTACCTGATGGATCCTGACATGGGCGAGATGGAGGGCCGCGTCAATGACGTCATGTTACCGTATTGGACAATACACACACGCACACACACACACAGGGGAGGTCCACCTGGCCAGGATGGCCTCAGCGGTAGATTTCAGATTTTGATGACGTCATTGATTTAGGGCATAATATTAGTGTAGCTTTATCTGTGTGCTTCTTATTGCAAGTGCAATGCTTTGTTGGGCTTTGTTTATCTTACCTGCTGCTTTCAGTGTTATTTTATTGGTCTATTTAAATCTGTTTATTTTTAAATTAAATTTACTATTCGTCTGGGTCTTTATTTTCTTAATGTAATTCATATTGTTCAGTGTTGTGTCTTTATATACCTAATTTTTTTGTTTTTGAATTATGTTTCTTATAATATGTAATATATTATAATTTAAGCATTGGTGTCATAATAGGGGCTAGGTGGCTTGGGGCTCCAGGATATGGGGTCACTTCTGTCTTATTTCACCAAGGGTGCCAGGTAAGCTAGAGTTGTCAATGCCTGTGGGTCCTCTGGCTTCTGACCACCTCCAAAAATGTGCAGATTGTCTGATTTGTATCTGTCACATGTGTAACATAATAGCAAATGGAAGTCAGTGAACTCAGTCTGTGGTGGTGATGTACCAATCACCTGGTAGAACAGCAACGAGAAACAACAGCAGTAGATGTAAAATTTGCATAATATAACAGGATCAAATTGATCTTTTTCAGCAGAGCTGACAATTAAAAGTTAAATTCCACTAAAGTATCATCTGTATGATGGATTATATCTATGCTGAATGGAAGCCTGGCTCATATTCGTTTCGAAAACACAATTAATCTTCCCGTGTGCAACAAGCTCTTGAAATCTCATATAATGAATGCATGGATATCCTCTGCTAACCAGGCCTGGGACTCTGTTGTTGCCAATGGTGAGAGCTGAGTAAAAAACATAATGATGTAATTTTACAGGTTATTATTTAGATAATTATCACCCCCACCGACCCCAACAACTCAGTCCGAAATCTATACTTATTTTCCCTTGAGTATTGGGTGAGATATTGACGCTTTCTTTTGAGGTGGCTGCAGCTGTGATGGTGTCTGAGATCCAAGTGTTACTGGCAATATCCAAAATAGAGGACAATCTACACCAGTTGAAAATAGGTGTGGTCCACATGGACAGATACAGCTCAATTTATGGAATAGGGGAAAAACGAATTTTGAATGTACCACATCCAGTTCCAAATTTGTTGTTAAAATTAACTGCTATTACTACAACCCTATAATTAGATTGATGTTTCATTTTTGCTAGTGCACGTAGCCACCGATGTTAGGTTACAATAGATTTACCCATTCATGAGATACAGTATTTTTTGCAATTTATTGAAAAATTATAATAAATATAAAAACAAAGACATAACTTGTCCAGCCATTCTGCATGTAAAATGATGTTCTGAAGCAATGAATCACGATAAAGTATCAATTTAACACAAGGCCGCTCGCTACTAGTAAATTTCTAAAAAGTTCTCTGAGGCTTATAATCACATTAGCTGTCACACATGCGGTGATGAATTTATGTATCATTTGATATGCATTAACCACTATTATTAAATCTTATCTGATTTACTCCTCCCTTTCCACTTGGTGTTGCATTGTGGGACATTAGCATCTATCCTAAGTACTCACAAACAGACCGACTAAAATATGAATCAAACAATGCATAACACAATACATGCTATTATGTAAAACAATTTCTGTTAATGTTTAATACAAATTTCAGACAAAGCACAGGATTGTATGATTTAGGGTTCAAAGGTTAGAGGACAAAATGTAGCGTAGGGTTTACAGCGTAACCATCAGGTCGATCGGTACCAAAATTTAAGGTAACAGCGCTTGGGACATCTGTTAATGTTGAGCTTACGTGGTTTAAGATGGAGACATTCCCTGAGTCGTAGTACTCTGACACGCAGATTTTTCAGGTTGTTGCATTTCCTACAGTGAGGTAGAAGATCCTTTTTTACCCGTCAAGACGGTATCCATGTTTTCACCCAGGTTTGTTGGTCGTTAGGTTATTAACAGGATTAAACAAAATATTATGGGTGGGGCAATGCCTAAAGGGAAAAGCAATCAAATTTTAGTGTTGATCTAGATCCAGGGTGGGGCCAGGATTTTTTTAAAGGCATATTTATCCCACGACAGACTCTCAAAAACAGGATTTTAATAGTTACCACCTTTAATAGAGCTTTCATTTTCTTTAGCCCAGAATATTATTAGAACAAGATGTGGTTTTCTAGTCTCGTTTATCCATGCCTTCTGATGAATGCCCCTCTCGTTGTGTTTTGTATCTTCCATTGCTACATCCTTTTTTCTATCCTTAATTTGCCTCCCTCCTCACCTACAGCTCATATTACACACCTGGTCATTCAAGTAGAGGGGATGTGTCTTTTGAACTGTTTATACTTCCTACCTTTACATTGGGATCGGGCTTAGTTGAGAACTTTGAGCTTTGTACACCTGTAAAATGTTTGAGAAACTGTCCGTAATATTTGAGGTTACCAATAAATTTGACCTGATTTGGCTTGACATTACCTTTTCCGCATTAATGAGAAAATGTGACTGTTTTACATATGAAAACAATCTTAACTTGCACAGGACCACACCCAACATGACCAACCGTGTTTTAGATATAAACAAGAATGACCTATCCATAGGAAAATGTCTTATAGGTCCGGCTCTAATTTGGCCAAATTATTTCTGCCATAATGAATCTCGATAAACTACAGCAGGCCATGTTGGATGCATAGCAATGACAAATTAACCATTTTCACTTGCAAAAGACAGTTCTCAACTGGATTCTAAATGGTGGTAAAGAACTCTAAATTGTGTCCTTACTTGTTGCAATGAAACAAAACTGTGGCAGATTTGTTTGCCAAGTACCTTTGCAAAATAACTTGTAAACAAATGTCCTATTTAAGGTAAGAACAGGAACTCTGCAAGTTTCACAGTTCACCGTGTTCTCTCAACAAATGACAAAGGGAGGTCTGACCCGCGTTGCACAACTTCTTTAGCTTTATCAGGTGCTGCTCACAAATTGCCAATAAACAGGATTTACTGGTTTCAGACACACCTAAATATGTAAAGTTATCCCAGCAGACTGGGAAAGGGAAGACGTTAAACGACACTGCACGTGCTTTATTGGAAGACAACAGATTCTTTGTTATATTTTAAATCCACAAATAAATTTTGAACAGTTTTACGTTTAAGCTCTCAAGTCAGCTTGGCTCTGCTTTGTAGTTGATTTTAAAACAACTTCACCGTACTGCAGCAAGTAATATTCCGGTGTGTGAATTGTCCTGTGGCAGTATTGGCTATTAACCGTTCCATTAGCATCAAACAAAGCATACATTGAAACTAACCTCTCTTAACAGAAGTCACCATTTGTTAAGAGTTTTTGTCAATGTCGGTGTTTAGGTCTTAACATATAATGATAATTCAATTCAATTCAATTTTATTTATATAGCGCCAAATCACAACAAAGGTTATCTCATGGCACTTTAGAGGTAGAGCAGATCAAGATCATACTCTTAAATATGTAGAGACCCAACATTCCCCCATGAGCAAGCACTTGGCGACAGCGGCAAGGAAAAACTCCCCTTTAGCGGAAAGAAACCTCCAACAGAACCTGGCTCTAGGAGGGCGGCCATCTGCCTTAAAAAATAATGTAGACCTCAATTGGTCTCAGCATTGACCACATTTATATGCGAATCTCGATGCTCCTTCTCGTAAAATATTGAACCATTTCCATAGCTGAGTGTTGGGACTGAACTTGACAATAATACCTTTCATAGCTATAATCGTTTTTTTATTATTTTCTATCCAAAACTGACATAAGTGTATAATCTAACTTCCTCTTTGCCACAAAAGTAAGGGGAGGGTTTTCATATGCAGGGACACTGAGAAGTATACTCATAAGATAACACTATTGTTCCTCCTGTAATTCAATAACCTGTCTTCTTTTCTCATGTCACGTATACACCATTATTAGACTAAAATTGCATAAATCTAAGTTGTAATACACAGGGTGACAGACGAACAAAATGATGCGACTGTAAATTTATTTAGCCACATGTAAATGGTTAATCGATGTAAATGTCTTAGAGTCTGATCTGGGCAATGAGTCATTTATAGTCATTTAATACTAGTACAGACAAAAAAAGCGTATATACAGTTTTTAATTCATTTCTTACACTGCAAACGTTAGTAAGGTTTTTTCAACTTCTTTTTTCAACCAACCAGATATGTGTATTTTTCAATGATTAGTGAATCAGACAGTGTTATGTGCTCATCTGTTTTTACTCGGTCGTAAACACTCCTTTGTAGGCCTGTTGACTCTGCAGTGATAACATAGCAGCTCAGTGTTTGTATAGATCAAGGGTTTGCCAAGATTACCACGAGGTGCAGCATTCTGACACAGGTTGTGGATGGAATCTGGTATGCAGTGTGTGAGCTGGACTTGAGCTCATAAACAATAGCATTTCTGTGCAGCGGGCCAGAGGGCTGATGGCCTCCTGGACTGATTCTTTCACAGTACAGTGGATACACACCAATACCTTCGTTCATAACAACCACACAGCCAGACTACACAGACAGAAAATGGATGTCATATCTTGAATTGTTTTCAGTTGACTTCAATGTGGTGACCCAGCAGGTCAAATTGCTCCTCTACCCACTTTTACACAATGCGATGCACTACAAAACTGTGAATTAGGTTGACTTGAGTTATTTTTTCTGATGTGCACATGATTTCTAATTCAGAGTATTGTGCGTTTTTACCAATAATATATGGACCGACATTAGAATGAGGGAAAGGGAAGCTGCTCCGTGCCCACCACATTCTTTCGTTTCCAGTTTCTGGAATGTAAAGTTTGTAAGTACGCAACCTCCTCCCGGACTTCCTCACCTGGCAGGCAGTCAACATATTTGTCTTACACACATTGTAACACAGTGATTGATCACAAACTTACTTGTATGAACTTAATTTTGTTAGAATTAGTTATCATTTAACATTTAATAGTCACTGCTGCACCTTGGATCATTTTTATGTACACATTTTTCCATCAAGTATGTGGTGGATCTTTGAACTTTAACATTGATTTGATGATTAAATTAACTGGCTCACAAGAAGAAGAAATTCCAAGCCGAAAGCCAAGTGCTGAACAACAACCTCTATATGGTGTGAACATACAAACAAAATAGTTTTTTGGGTTTGTTACCAATATTCCACCAGAGGCCCACACATCCTTTACTTCTTAAATTCATAAACAACCCCCGGTCCTGCTGGGGTCATTTTATGCGACCTAATAGCATCCATGGAGCAGCTGTCTCCCTGTGTGGTTCCCTGTCCATTATGGTAGGACACAGGTGAATAAGCACGCCTATGGTGCATTCACAGTGTGAGCAAAATGATCAACAGGAGCTGGCGGCTATTTATGTCTAATGAAACTGATTATGCCGAGCAGCTGAACATCCAGGAATCCACTCCTGATGAAAACGCTGAAACTGCACAAACTACACACTGAATGCATAGAACAAATTCAATCAATCAAGCTGCACATTAATAAACACACCGACAGAGTACAAGAAATAACAACTAAATATCAATACAGGGTTCCACAGTGAACGCTAGTTATTGAAAATCACAAGACTCTCCATGTGACATGATAAATGATGCACTGATGATTAATAATTTCACCCTTTATTTTTAAGTTGATCAGCATCTCTTCCCGTTGTCATCTTATGTAAGCGATAACAATATTCAAGTATGTTTGCAGCCAAGTAAACCAAAAGGCCAAGTTAGCATTTAATCAATAAGATCCATTACATTTGCTCCAGAAATACTCCAGTCAGTGAGGCTGCAGTGGTGAGGTTTTGTTTGTGCTGATGGATAATATCGCCTGAAGGCCAAATGGGGGAGCAGCAGTTGTCTGACTTACATGGCAAAAATCAATAATCGGCACGTCACATTATTTTCCATACTGTGACGTCAGGACGGCCCCATCCTTTCAAAAGCTCAAATCTATCTCTGTAATCTTTTGAAGCCCAAAGTAATTAGGTTGCATCATTATGGCGCCATCATTTGTATTCTCTTGACATTCAAGCTGCACTGTGTAGCTTTTTACACTTTATTTGTCAAGCCCAATTCCATCCTGACAGGAATCCAAAAACTGCTATGGAAAAATATTAGTATCTGTAGCCCTGCCAATAGATGGTAAGTGGCCTGCATTTCTATTGTGCTTTTATTCAAACCGCTGAACAATGTTTGCCTCACATTCACCCATTCATACACACATTCCATGCCACCCTAGATGGAATCTGATAAGGGGGAAAAAACCTCCATTTACCACGAGAGGAATCAGTATCCCAACAGTCCATCATGTCATGTGTTACTTCATGTTAGTTTTGATTTATTACCTAGTAAAGATGTGTGTTGAACCTACAAATATTATCATATAAAATACATAATATGAATATTAACTTGTTAAAAAGCCACAAAACACACAGGGAAACGATGATTATGAGCTGATGGATCACCTGCTAACCATCATCATGAGGTTAGATTATTTCAGAGTAAACCATTACCCTTATGGCTAATTACTGCTAATTCTCAGCCACGTTCACACATTCACACTCATCAACATCATATCACATAATTATTAAACACATTAAAAACTAAAATTCAATGCTGTTGTACTTCTGTCCCAAATTCCATTCAACACTATTGTGATTAAAATCTGACCTTCTTCAATGACAAAAAACACCAAAACACTGCTCATCAGTGGGGCAGTGATCAGCCACCGCTTCAATCATTACAGATTTCACCTACCAAAATCAACAATGTGTGACAAGATAGATATATTTTCTACTCTTTAGACTAGCTGATTCAAACAAAGAGTAGTATTATAATAACGCTCACAATATTCTTCAACCAAACACTTCATAACATGTTTACTAAAATTATAATTTATGGCTTATCAGTAGTAACATGTGCATTCTATAGCAAGACCAATCAGGTTGTTTCATCGTGCATTGTACGTGTAAAAGTTAGAATCCTGAATGAAGTTTTGCAATGGTAGTACAATTGTCACAATTAATGATTTTGTATTTTTTTTATATTCAATAGCTTGAGCCTACTTAGTGAACACGTGTCTCTGTCACTTGCATTTTGTCTTAATAATTTAAGGGACATTAAACTATTGTAATTATAACTTGTACCTCTTTCCTTTACAATCCCTGTGTCGCATGGACTATTGAATTTGGACATAAAGACAATTTTATCATCATTAACAGACTGACCAAGGGAGACTAGGTGGTTGCTAACACTATTATTGTTTCACATCCTATATATCAAAATATCCTGTATCATGTATCGTGTGTATCTTGTAGCGGTGTGTACTGTATCGCAGACGATAACTCAAATACAATGACTACACAGAGAGATGAAATATGTTGAAATACTGCACAGTTGCTCTGTGGTTTGTCTCATCATGCAGACTTTCAATTTTTAATTACTGACCCAATTTCTCAAATTAGGTGACTAAATAAATGTGTGTAATTAGGACAGTGAAAAAGGGTGCGAGCCCTGACTCATATACTTGTAGTGAATACACACATTTTATAATCGCACCAGGTCTCAATCATGTTTACACAGACTAACAGGGAGTTGTGGGTAATAAGTGATCAGAGAAATACTGTTTTTGATGATGAAATAATAAAGACCTTCCAAATAAAGTGTTAATGTAAATATAGATGAAGATTGAGCCTAGACACGGTTCACTTCTGAAGCAAATAAGAGTAAAATTTGCTTTGAATCTCAAATGTAGTAAAATGAGAGGCCTCAGGAAGAAAATGAATACATGAATAAGTGAAACGGATTCTGCTCTTCTCATACATTTTAATTTGATGATGAAAACAGAGCGATGTTAACCAAGTCAGTGTCAATCCTCACATTTCCTCACTGTTATCTCATTTATTACCGACATCAACACATACTCCTCTCTGCATGTGATCAGAGAGCATCAAATGCCTGTTTGTGGTGAATTCAATTAAATGAGAGTGAAACGGGTTAATTTTGTTTATAGGAATCAGGATGTTCATTAACAGCGTGATGGCAAAAAAAAGCAAATAATAATAAAATATAGTGTCTCACAAACAACATTTAGGCCAGCATACTTCACACTCAGAATCAGTATGTTCTTGTTAATGAAGGAAATGACTGCAGTGGTGCTGGGTTTGTTATTTGTTTGATCATTCCAAGATCGGTCAAACGAGATGAGACAGAGTTAATGGACTGCAATGGTTTGTCCAAGCTTAACTAATGGATCCGCTCAATTTGTGTGTATGTCAAAATATGAAATAATATACGAGTTCTGGTGTACATCTCCTACAGCTCGTATATTCTGTATATATGAGCTAATATACGCTAATAACATGGCATGATCAGTGTTTTCTGTGCAACTCTGCTGTTCATTTAGTGCCACTGGAATATATTGATTTGTAAAAAATTCCCTTTGTCTTAGTTAGTTTGAAGATCAGTCAAATGTTTGTGATGGTCGCATATCATCTCAAAATAACCTTGAGGCCAAAGGCAGAATTTGTAGGATCTTTAGCGCCAAATAAACGAGTACAGGGTATCATGCTCCTGAAATACTTCGAGCACGATTATTTTCCAGGCAATCGTTACTGCCCTCCCATTATCACAACCCTCAGCGAGTCTTATCTGTGCCCGCCTGCTTTGCA
>OMNV01020106.1:157843-192100 GCA_900303265.1 Brotula barbata
CCCCGCCTGCTTTGCAAGCCGCGGCTCAGACACATCTTCCCAGCAGCCATCGTGCATTGCTCTAATGAGGTTGGAGCCTGAAGCAGAGTGATTTGTTTCATAGACGTGATTATGGTGTCCTTTCGGCTGGCCCCTTAATTTCATCAGTGAAGCACTATTACACAGCAAAGGTCTTAGGGGGAAATGGACCATGCAAAGGGACCTTCTGACATCCTCACAGTGGCAGTCACATAGCCCCACATACCAGAGATGGTTGTGTTTTTAGGAGAGAACTATCACATTATTCATACATATTAAATTCTAAATTGAGTCAATTGATTAACAATAGCATAATCTAAGTCTGTTTCTTGGAGTAAGATGGCAACAATTTATGACAATTTGAATCTAATTATGGGTTTTGAACCTACATGGGAACACATTTTCATTGTATTTTCACATTAAAGGGTTATTTCTTTTGTCACTAGTAAGATGTTTAATGATAGTAGATAAACTGGTAGTATAGTATAGTAGGGGACATTTAGGGTTTTCAGGGCCTCCACATTTGAGACACATAGTCGATATGAATGAAAGTGTGTCTCATGTGGATTGTGAAACATAAACAGATAGTGTACATACAGCACAGGGCAGAGCACTTGTTAAAGTAAATATGACATGAATCATTTACACAGCGGGGAGTCCCAGTGTTATTCCACGCTGAGTCCAAACTGTACCAGCAACTAAATATAGGGGTGTTACTATGAAGCAACTGTGCCCACAAATGTCAGTAGTGAACGTATGTATTTGTGTAACAACATCTGTTTATATTTGTTATTCCACCAAAAAGTGGTAGATAAACAAACATACAGTCTAGATATCTCAGCTTTGTTGTAAAAGCTGCTCAGTTATCTCTGGTGGCTGCATAAGGGCTGTTATAATGTTTAAAAAAAAATGAAGTCCATCCCATTTCTGCATTGTGTTTCAAACAGTGAGGTAATGACTTCATAAATGTGTGAGCCGGTCGGCTGGCATGCACCAAAACACAGTCATCACTTACTGGAGCACCATGGAATCTGATGCTGAAAACAATGAAAAGCAGATGTGCACTGCAGCACCTCATGTTTACCTTGGAGGACACTGCCACTAATTTAACCCAAATACATTTTTGCTAAATAATTTTTACTACAAGTGCCAAAATCACTGCTACAAATAAGTAGAAAACTGTCCCTAAAAATATCTGCCACGTGTGTTCCATTTTGAGTTCGATGAAACGCTTCACATGGTGACTCACACTATTCCTGGACCTGTGCATATTTATTTTTAATTGCTTTGAGGATGATCTCTCACATGGGATCAATGTAAGACCCTGCAGTAATCAGGGACAAACAAATGTAACTTTACACTGTCTGAATAGATGTATGTAAATGTAAATGCAAATGTAGGCTTGCTGTTATGCATTATATATAAATAGGACTATTTATATCCACGTGAAACTCTAGTCAAGAAAAACACAAACCTGATCAATTAAATACTAAGTAGTACAGCAATGCTGACCACAGTGCTCTTTGTTTTCCTCTTGTATTGTGCATTCACTGCTACAGTATATGGTTTTGAATTCATTTGTGAATTTACAGCTGGTAGAAATGTTGTAATAATCTCATCTTATGCATTAAGTAAGCAAACACAGCAATGCAACTGACACGAGCATAGTTCAAAGTGATCTATGCAATTTACCCAAATCAGGGTCTAGAGCTGGAGCCTCTCCCAGCTGTCACTGGACAGGTCACCAGTCTATCACATGACTGACACAGAGACAGATAACTCAGTCACACTCCCATTCACACCTATGGTCAATTTAGATACTCTAATTCTCCTAAGCTGCATGTCTTTGGAGGTGGGAGGAAACCAGAGTACGCGGAGGAATGCCACGCAGAAAACGGAGAAGACAAGCAAACTCCACACCCAGTTTCAGCCCAGGACTCGAACCCAGGACCTTCTGCCCAATACAGCTCATCCTACCGCCTACATCCTACATCAGAATGGCTCAGTGACAGACTCACTTGTTCAGGAATTCCTGAACAAATGAGCGTTGCAATTGCAAATCCAGTCACACCTACAGTGTAAGAATGCTCCACTGAACCCATCCAACATCTCATCGTGTGACATTATCTACATACAAAACCATTAAATGGGACATATGCGTAGATTAAAATCGCTACCACTAAAAGTCTTCACAAATTCCAACACTACCTTGGACCTTGGATCAGGTTTATGTCCTGAACATGCCCTCTTAAGGACTTTGAATGATCCTGTATATGAAATGTGCTGTATGAATTATCCGTATCCATATGTAAGCACGTCTTGCGTTTCTTGTAAATATGAACTTTTCATTACAGAGCTCCTTTCTGTCTGCTAGTCAACTTTTGCAAGAACACAGTTTCACAGGGACAGGAAAAGCTGCGGAAAATCTGACGGCTGTGATATCCTGTGACACAGTGAAGAAAATGAAAAATCAGTGTTTCTAAAGGATTGAGGTCATTTGCACGTTAGCACTGAATCATAAATCATATTTATCCGTGATCTGTAACTTTGCAGGACATGACTTCCTGTTTGGAATTGGTGCTGTTAACACGCACTATTGTAAAAAATTAATAGGATTCCACTAATCTCCGAATACAAACACTTACTTCAATTTGTGCTGATTTCAACTGCATTATGATGTCAATGTGACATTTGAAGATAATTGATTTGCTATCTTAATCACAGCATAAACTACGCTATCATTAGTACATTTATAAAAATTACTTTTCTGATAGTCCTGCATGAGTTACAAGGATCATAATTCAGTCCTCTTATTCTTGGCCCTCAGCCAAATCCATAGATTTCACAAAAGCAATAACATATTTCTTGCTTTCCTTTGAGAATATAAACAATCTTTTTCCTGTGGAAGATTGATAACTTATACCTAAAATATTGATTCATAATTGGCCTCTTTGTCTTTTTCTATGATACAATATATTCCGTCTTTTTGCGGAGGGGGGTTTGGCATACTGTGTCTTGTGGCCTTACTGGTTACATTTGGGTTTGTGACAATATTTTCTGAGTTCATTATTTATACTTTCCGCACTGTAAGATTTCCATATAAAATGGATCCTTCTTCTTGACATCTACACAACACTAATGACTGCTTTTAAGATTTTCTTCTTAGTAAATATATTCTGAAAAACTCCATGTTCCCTCGCAAAATACTGTCATAATCAATATATTGGTCAACAAAATTCTGACATGTGGTCCTGGTCATTACATTTTTGTCTGCCTATGGAAATATTTTTGAAACAAATGATACATTCTTCTGAAAAAGCAATACATTAGCACATAAATTAACACTGATGTTTCTAAACAGCATTCTTGGGAGACATATACACACAATATAACTTCACCTAAATATCTAAACTTCATGATGTTCATTTCCTCCTATTTGGATGCTGTCTTTAAGGAACACCCTTATTTACAGTGAGATTTTGTCGGGCAGTATCTTACAGTCTACCTTAAAATGTCAAGCGAGGTCCATGTTTGGATCTGTTCTGTGAGGAGCAAATTACGCATCACATCTGGATATAAAACATCTGGACAACAAAAGGCTTGGAGCAGTTTAAAACCGAGGCAGCTGTGAGTGAACAGCGGACACAATCGAACACGATGAATCCTGCTGTCTTGATGTGGGTTTTGCCTTTGCTGTCCACAGCGGCAGCTCAGGCTTCCGACCATCATGACATGGCCTGGGTCAACGGCTACAGACAAGGCTTCAACTTCCAGTGCCCCCCCGGTGAGGCCCTTGTGGCCATCCGGAGCTTCTTTAGTGAAACGGACGGTTCTGACCGCTTGTTTTCATTTGAGTGCCAGCCCACCCCGGACACTCTGGGCGAGCCCACTGACTGCTGGTGGGACGACCTCAACCGTGCTGGGATGGAGTGGTAGGTCTTTTATTCTTCAAATGATTTAATTCAACTGCTGACACACCAACAGTATGATGTATTTTTTATAGAATCTGCAGCATATTTGGGCATTGGGATGAGCAGTCCTGAAACTGAAGCTTCATTTGAGTGGTTTTGTTGGCACGATGTCTAGACGGTAGCAGATTGTAAAGGTGCTTTGCAACCATGAGCTGGAACTCCACAGCTTTTTCTTCACTTTATAGTCAAATGACATCGCACTGTCTGGGTATATCAGAATTTATGACTTTGACTGAGTGTGACAACAATAAACTGAATCTGAATGATAAAAAGACTCCAGTGCTTTCATATGCACTGAGCGTCGACGGGCCGACGGATTTCCCAGAAACATGCAGCTCAAGATTACACGTGTACAGTAAATGCTGCACTAAAATATACTTCTAATTTGTACTTCTTCTGCCAAGGTTGTTTTCAATGCTGCACTGATATTAAAGTGTCAGCTGTGGACAAAGTTTGAATTGGTAACCTCAGGTTAGTTGTGGTATTGTGTGTAACATCTGATTACAGGAAAATATGATGGTGGGATATTGTTTTAATCAAAAGATGGATGTACGGGCCAAAGACAATAAAACATATGGAACGCAACACATTTGGAGCAAGAACCACACAGCTGCAAACAGAGGATGTCACTTAGAGATTAAAAAAACTCCAATCTATTGCATTGTATAAATCATTCTGTTTATTTCCTCATTATATATTTGCAAATGGCTCTTTTAAATCACAGCCTTGAAAGATTGCAACATGTGCATATTTCCTGTTGCTGTAATGAAATCTGAATTCTAGCCACTTTTCCCTATCAGTTCTGTAAGAATAAACTATCTCATTCCAAAACAGCTGGCAGTCCTCGGGAACACGACAGCCTCCAGTGAATTTTAATCGACTTTATCCAACAGGCTGTATTAACGGCCCTTCAGGGATTCCCTATTGCATTTTATAGGCCACATGTAACAGTACTTTTCCCAGCTTTTGCAACATGCCATTCATAAATGGAAGAGCGCACTCCAACTGTGAAATAAAAGTTGGATATAACCATACAATCGGTTTTAATAAAGAGAAAAAAAAAATTCAGTCTCCTTTTGACCTCATCTAAAAATGCCATTCAGTCTAAATAAAGTTTGTCAATGTCAAATTAATGAAGACATTCAAATGATGTGTTTGCAGGGAGAATTGTAGCCTAACATTGTAAGCAGTTCCCATGGCAGACAAAGAATCGTAAGCTGTATTTGCTTGTGCTGTGTTCAGTTCAAGTCTCGACTGCGACAAACGCAGTGATTCGATGAGAAACACACCGAAGGCAGTTACGCTTGCCCCTCTTTAACACAGCTGTCCGTCTGAATTACCCTGGCTGAGACATTACTCTGCTGGGAAAGAACTAACCTATTCCCATTGACTGGATGGCTGCAGGTTGTATCCATGTTGCCATGACAAAATTCTACATCTGTTCCAGCGCTTGCTGCTTGACCTGGATGTTCATGGGTGTGTTGTGATGACAGCAAATTAAATGGGCCATAAACTAACCCGCATTTACAATCTTAAGGACCATTGCCTTGAAAAAAAACACCTGCTTCACTTCAATACATTAATACTTTGACCTTGCTGGGATTAAGGGAATGAATAAAAAAAATAATTGTACCTCATGTGAACACCATGATCAGATAGAAATCAGCCCGATCAGTCAATACTTTTACATGTGCTCACTACTTACAGTAATCAAAGGCTAAAATGTGATTAAACCATATAGGTGTCCCAGTATACATGACGAGCTGGGTAATAGCAATTTGACGTAAGTCTGCCCGTGAGTAAAAGCACACGGAGGTGACCTACTCTGATTAAGACACTTACATGCCACAATAAATGGATTTACAATTGCATAATCTAGGTCTGTTACTCAGTGTAAGCATATTTTAATATATGCTCATTTAAATTAAATTAAGGTTGCATTTGAAAAAGTGGATTTACTCTTGATCACAGTATAGTCAAAGTTATAAAGAGCACGTAAGTCTGTTTAGCTCGTTTCCAGTGTATCACAGTCATGAATTTATATTTTTTGGACTGATTGTCATGTTGTTTTTGTGTTGTTTTTGCAGGACTTCAACATGCACTCGCAACGGCCTGGTCGCTGGCGTGCAGAGCAAGTACTTTGAATCTGTTCTGGACCGAGAGTGGCAGTTCTACTGCTGCTATTACAAACGCCGCTGTCCCTATTCCTGCATGTGCGTTCTCACAGTGATATTTTAATCATTTCTATATTGTTATCCCTCAGAGCATAAAAACATTTTTGGGTGTTATCCACAGGAAGACCAATGACATTCCTGAATACCACAGAGAAGAGGCTGAGATGATTATCCCCGGTTATGGCTACTTCATCAGAGGTGCCGAGACCACCTTCAGCGGAGTGCTGAGGTTCGAAAGACTTTACTTAAAGAAGGTGTTTGTTCCTAATAAATCCTGATCCCATGTCTCAGCAGTTTGGCTCTAAAAAATGTCAAATCTGCCCAGAAATTGTTGAAATCCTCAGGCACTCATTGCTGAACTGGAGGAAATGATCTCTCTACAGCGAGGGCTATGGGAACAGAATTTATTGGCAAAACAAACAAGGATTTGTCAGAAAGATAAAAATTTATTATTGTGAAAATGACACAATATTATGTTTTGCTGTTTTTCAGAGATCGGCAGTGGAAGTACATCCTGTGCAGAATGACAGATTTTGACTGTGAATTTCAGAATTTATAAATTTGCAAGTATTTCAGCAGCAATTTGTGAACCATTACACAGCAGCCCAAACTAATCATATATATTTACTCTATGGTTTAGAGAAAAAAAACAATACTGACGTTATACATTACACAAAAGTTAAAACATTTGTATTTACTTTTCATATGCTAATTTCTAATTTTGATGTACATTTGTCAAAGCTATGTGAATTTTGTTAATTAGGCAAGTAAACTGACGATACATATAAAGATTCCTGGCCCAACAAGCTGAAAAAAGAGCGTAAAAGTTCTTTGGAAGCATTTAAAAATGACTTTCAAACAGAAATGACCTGTTGCTTTCCTTGCGGTCCACTGAATTTGAGGGCCAAAAATAATTTGCAACCATTTTGGTGTTCATACAACCGTAAGGCCGATAGGATTTTGTGTTGGAACAGCTACTTGGAAGGATTATCTAAAGATGGGGAAGATCAAAACGCTATTTCAGAATCACTGGCACTTAACCGACTATCTCAGCTTTGCATGCAACTAAAAGCACCACACATGCTTTCAATTGACTTTGCATTCCTGCTTGATTAACGCGTCCTAGTCATTTTAGCAATGACCTACTGGAAGTATGCGTCTGACAACATGCACTGTGCAAATGAAATCAAAATAAGCCATTTATTGATTTATTGTAACTACTGTGTGTTCATATTCAAAATGCACCAGACACCAAATAAATTAAACTATTATCCATGATGCACACATTTAAGTTCATTTTGTAAATTCAGGCTATGATTTTACAATCAAAAGGAGTATTAGTAAACTATAAATTCACCCTGTTGCATGTCTCCTGGTTATAACGGCTGACACGGAGGACAGAGCTGCTATTAGAATAAAATACTGTCTAAGGGAAGGTTTGTGGAACCAACGATGGCCAAGACATTTTCTGAAAACACTATCTCTTCATAAGAGCATTAGCTGAGTGATTACTATGTCAACAACTACTTTGGCTTTACCTGGATAAGATACACTTTCATGTTGTCACAACAGAGACTCAGAATGTGTGGAAAGTGCTGTGAGTGTTCACATGCTGCTGGAAGGAGTCCACCTGCAGGACTTTGATATTGACCTTTAATCAGTTTTGTACTCGACACGTTAAAAATTTTAAATTGGAAGAGAAATAAAAACAAAGGGACATTCTCCAGATTAAGAGGCTCATTCAAAAAATCAACAGCTGCAAGTTTCACCAGTGCTACACAAGACGCAGTGTGACAGAGCAAAAATATGAACAATATGAAAACGCTAAGAGTAGAGATTAATTAGCAATACAATTTTGCTGTCAGTAAGCCAAAATCATCGTGTGGAGTTACAACGTTCATTGCGGCGTGGCTTTAGGGGTCGGGGTGATCGCCTTGTGATCGAAAGATTGTCATACACATCAGAATTTCCTTTGCATTCTATTTTGCAAGTACTAAGAAATAACTACATATTGTCTGCAAGCAAATGACTTAGCAGCAATCACTGCAGATCTTTAAAGACCTCACCCAACTTTGACTGGTATCCACGTGAATTTTCCCATGTTTGTAGACTCATTACATTGGGTGCAATAAACTGACATTTACACGCGTCTCAAAGCCACCTTGTCCCCTTACCATTGGACTCGTTAAGGACAGGGTCAGTAGCTTTTCATTAGCAGCTGAACTCTGCGCACTGCTGCTCACCATCTATTCTTACTTAATGGAGGGAGCTGGGCGAGGGCCAGTGGGTTCTCCACATCTACTTGAAAAGACTTGGAGAAGGAACCAGTGGCTTTCAGCACTGTTTGTTTATGGCAACTGCTGTGTAGAGGCATGGAGCCAAAACAGCGTGACACAGCTGTCCCCTGAGCTTGTGGCCAATGGTGAGCCACACGCCTGCAGAACCTCCTGCCCTCAGAGACCCAAGATCCCTGTGGTGGAATTCGCCTGCTTTAGCTGGGAATGACGGGAATATACAGCCGAGCTTCTCAAGTACAAAACACCACTTGACGTTCTCCAGCTGAATGAAAGTCCTTCAAAACAACATCCAAACCAGCTGCAATTTAGATGAAGAGTGTCATCTTTGAAATCTGCTATTAGCCACCATATAATTAAGATAAGTGTGTATGTATCGTCCTTAGGAAGCTACTGCGATATAGCTATGTTAGCTACCTAAAACACGGCCTCCCTGGACACACACGGAACTGCTGTTGTTTCACTTGATTCCACTCTGTGTGACGTTAAAAAAGAAAGCTTAACAAAAAAATCTCTAAATTCCTTCCTGAGATTTCACATTACACTGAGCAAAAACAAAATGTAAATGTTATTTAATGTGTCAGCAGCTTTTTTAGGGCTTTTGAAGGTTGATTAAAGACTTTTTTAATACTCGCCATTTAAGCCATCGTTGTTATGTAAACGTTAACATTTAAAGAATCCACAGGAACCCTAGACATACCAGTCTGCTTATTACGGCATCAGAGACAAGGAGGAGGAGAGGACAAATCAAAATCCCCATCACAACTCATAATAATTTTGATACATATCATAATGATTGAGCCAATTTGTATTGAAGATAAGAGGTGCCATTCTGTGCTGATAAAATATAACACGAGTCCACAAGTTATTAATGCATCGGAACAATGCAAATATGTTGGGACCACAAGATAAATGAGTTGTTGCCAAGAAGGTAATAGCTATTTTGTAGCTATGAAACGATCACCATGTGATGGAGCTATTTTGATGTATTTCAAACAACAAAGATATATTAAAGTCATTCATGAGGAGGCATGGTTATATAACTGCATTAATTATGATGATTGATTGATCAGTAGTTGATTATAATTGCAATTTAAGTTGCTTCTGAAGTCATTTGAAGAGCAAATATGTCAGTAGCACAGCAACATTCACAGGGGAAACGTAATGGATCACATGGACATGGACATTACAGTAAACCCATAAAAATGTTAGTGTATTCCTTATGAAACCAGCCTCAATAAGGAGGGGGTTCACGAACAAAACTTCAAATTATGCGTAACAACAGAAATGGCAACAACATTGCCGTCTTATATCAGTACTTCTCGAAGATTTAATAAGTTTTGACTTGCATACAACTCTCTATAAAAACAATCAAAATGTGGGCACTTTAACATGGCGGAACAGAAGATTGTAACACTGCTTTTGTTCGTAATCCATAGAATTGTTTCAGGGATCATCTGTTCTATTAGATCAAGAAACAGAGCAGGTTGTTGTTTCATCCAAGATAAAGTTACCCAGGTTAATTTACAATCGGCATGGTGACTCTACGCAGATATGGAAGCACCAGAATACACCGCACTCACCCCTCACTAATTTGTAACCACAATGGCACTGTAATGAAAAGAGAATGTGATATTTTTCGACTCACAGCCAAATCCCTTCAGTTGATTTGTCAACGTACCTCAGAACCTGAGCCCAGTTGGTGCAGCGACCGGGTTCATTAGCTGTGATCCAGCCAGGCAGCCACAGCTTAGAGAGAAACAGAGTCAATTGTTAGCTTTTGGCAGCACTGATTTCTCAGAATAGGAGAGAATTTCACGTTCATACTGAAAAGCTCTTGTAAAATCAATTTTAGCGCCTCAAAACAAGTTTATGATTTTTTTGTTTATTTGCATACTAGAGTATACTCAGAACTTTGTCTGTACTTCCATTAAGGCATGAACGTGAAGTAACTTGTATAAATCGATGCTATTAAAAGGATTCAGATGTGGATTTGGAAGTTGCTTTCTCTACGTCTGTTACTCAAAGTGAGCGCACACCAATTTATGACAATCAGCATGCTGAATAAGAACTGTTTCCATTTTGGATGCTTTAAATGTTTAATAGATGTGTTGTGAAACACTGAGTCAAATAAAAACAACTATCAAAGTTTTATATAGTCTCCATCTTGTTACTTTAAAAAATGCCCAATATTATGAAATCCTCATTAATATTATTGTACACAACCTAAGCTCCAGATATGCACAAAAACGTTATGGGTTCTTCCCTGGTCTATGCCCCAACATTTGTTAGTGGAACACACAGTTTTACAATGCTTCCACTGTCTTTTATCTCTTTGTTTATTTGTTACATGTTCCATCTTATTCTGAGTATTGTAAGAGGCTGCCATAGTTGGTCAACCAGATTCCAGTGGGTCCAGATTCCACAGTGAGCCAAACTGAGAATCCACATTTAGCATGAATTGTGCAGCTATTTTTGTTTCCAAACCAACTAAAGCATCTCACATCTGACCATGCATTCATTTGTCAGTTGTATGTGTCATCTTGGTCACCAGTAGTCAGATTACAAGGACATCTGTGTAAATGACACATCATTACTCTGTTCTAGCATCTTTTAAACAGTAACAGATACTGATAATCACATTTTAACAACACCAGTGAACAGATAATGTTCACAATGTGTTCATTCAGTGTTTGCAAAATTATGATTAGTCAAAAGTCAGCACGACAATGTTTGCCTGTGTAAATGTCTAAAATGCCTAAAACTGAGTGCAACTCAAATCTTGTAAATCACACAGGAACATTTATCCTTAAAATGGACAAGTTCACTTCATAACATTGGTACAAAAGTAGAACTAAGTCAAATTATACTATTACTTTGACTGTGACATTGGTCTCTAAACAATAGCCAACAGTTAAATATTATGTAATGCTATGACATGAAAAACATTCCCCTACAATTTCCAAAGACAAATTCACAACAAAGCTAATAGAAAATACAGTGTTCATCAAATGAAAGCGATGCAATTATACTCCATGGACTACACAGCTCAAACTAAATAATTTGCCTCTCATAAATAGCCTATGAAATGTAATAAGAGTAAGAATGTATAATAAAAGCAATACATGGGGAAACTTTTCACTTTTGTCTTAAACTACTTTCTCCACAATTCAAGGAAAATGCTGTGTTGTGAACTCTGGCAAAGTGAGGCATGGAGGGGCTTTGTTTGGCAGAGATCTGTGAGTGAGGAGGGAGAGCACCATGCAGTGTGACCCTGACCCAGCCCTGGGGCTGCACAGATAGCCTGTTTATTTTAGGGAGCCTCTGCCCGCTCTCACTGCTCTCGCTTGAGGACAAAAACAGCTGCCTTGTTACATGTCTGACAAGAAGGGGTACAGTGTAGGGTACGCCCAACACAAGTCCTTTGCCCAAATTTCTAACTTAAACAAAAACATTACACCAAATATCATAAATGTTAATGCAGGAAATTTATTACATGGCTGTGAAAGCCATACAGCAGATTTTAGATTTTTTATCTTAGATCAACAGATTCCTTCTAAACTCCACCGACAAGACACCTTTGTTTATGTGGGCGTTTCTTTTACATCACTAATGCCAACAAATACAACTGCGTGTGCGAACAAGAAGGCACACAAAGCCATAGCTAACAGTCTGATCTGCCCCTCATGTATGATGGATCACATGCTGCAAGACAAAAAGGAACTCGTGTCAACTTGGGCCCTAAAATCACTTCAGTATGTCAACATGTAACTCATCATGTATGAGATCATTTCACCCTTTCCCAACATCATCACGTGAAAATGACTGTTCTGCTGTACTGAATTAGTTGCAATGTATGAACAATCATTTTGAGGGAATGTGTATTTGGAAATAAACTGGCATAATAAGCTGATTAGAACTGTTTCGGTAATTCTTTGGAAACTTTTCTTTACATTGAGGACTCAGTCGGAGGCTCTGCAAGTGTGTTTACAGTTAGCTCATATCGGTCCAGAGCTCGCAAAATTATGGCATCACACCACAATTTTAATAGGAGCTAGTTGAGGTTTTAGGTCACGAGTAATGGTTTACTGACTGGAGTGAAAGGTTGTGATTTGGGAGGCAGCCAAAGTATTGTGGGAACAAGAGGTGTAAGGTGAGATCAGTGACCTACTGGTTCCCAGCCTTCCCTTTGGCTTTCTCACTTTCTCACTGCTTGCAGCGCACCTCCAGACAAAAGCATTATTATTGCTCTTGGATTCTACACTGGTGAATTCTTGGTAGTGAAGCTGCAAAGTATAAATTAGATGCTTTATGGCCTGTGATGGGGAGTTGAACGGAATCTGGCGTTTCCAGTCATTCCGATTGGAAAAGTTAACGCCACAATAATTCCGATGACTCCTCTGCAGGCTATTTTGTCCCTCTCATTAGACATGATTAGTTTGTGGCTGCATTTCCTGGAAGCTTGAAAACCAAACAAGTGGCTCCACACAGAGCGGGCTTTGTTTTTAAAAGGTGTCGGACTGTGTGTTTTTTTTACGGGATCTGGCAGGTGAAAGGTCAGGCTGTGAGTGTAAAAGATGTACTGGGGCTTTTCAGTACGTTAATCCAACTGTTGGCCAGAGGCCCAGGCAGAGAGAAGAGCAGGACTCAACCACTATTGTGTTACACAAAACAGGTTCTTCTCACACCATCACGCACGTGCTCGAGTCTTCGTTGTATGGAACCCAGCCGAGACTGAGAGCTTAGGTACACTCCCTGAGATTCTCAGGATATAGAAATGTACATCACAAGGTACAGGATAAACACTGGAGACAAGTTGCTAGGATTTAAATCATATAGCTATATATGTTCACAAAAAACACAACTATAAAGTTCAGTGCAAACCAGCATATCTGCAAAAAATGTATAATTATCACTTTGGGCTAATTTTTTTAAACATTTGCAATACTTAAGCAGGCAAAAGAATAACCTGATCCGCTCTCAGTTGCTCTGTTTCCACTGTGCATAAAACCTACCGTATTATTATCATTATATACATATAAAGCATTCTTATGGTCATTTGTGTCTAAAAATGTCGGTAAATCCTGAACAATAATGCCATGCTGTCTTTTACTTTGTGTGTGTGTGTTTGTATACCCAATTGGGTGGGCAGTTAAATTAGATTATGTTACATATTGATGTAACACAAGTTATAGACGTGAACAACTAATTAAAAACTATGCTTTGGGGGTAGTTTAGAACCTGTGTTTGTCTTAGTGGATGAATTTTTAGTGTAAATGTTACGTGATGTTCCACACATAATCCCCAGACTTACAGGCCTGCACATAAACTGTGCGCACGTCCAAAAATTGAACAGCTTGAACACTGCAAGGTGTATTTGCCTGTGCCTCCTCCATCTTGCCATTTCTATTACTCTGTTATCCTTGGTCAGTCAACAAAATGTTAATGGACCAAGCAGCTTTGCCACCAAACTTGAAATAATCATTAATTTATTTGATTTATTTTCTCCACTGGGCTCCCTCACTTAATCTCTGAATGTCTTTCATTATATCGTGTGTATTTCATTCTGTAATACGAGTATCTTACAACTTAGACAAACAGAGCTGTTGGCTTTGATGTGCAGGCGTGCTTATCTATGAGATAACATGTTATACTTTAGTCCTGAATGAATTTATGAGGTGCTGGCTCCTGAAAGTGTGCCGTCACCTTTGCTTGTGATTGCTTTTCATTTTACATTAACCAGTAGTTGTATTAAACATTGTATTACTATAATGATTAACATTCAGCATAAAAATGATTAAACCTGCGTTCCCCTTGACTCCCCTTGGGTTTCTCGACTCCCAGACTCCTTATTCACTTTTCTTCAGTTGTCACGATTTGTTCCAGACGGCTCATTATGGCTTGGAGACAAAATGCTCACTTGTTGTATTGCAGTCAGTGTGTTGGAAAAACTCGTAACCCAGCCAGACAACAAAGCACTGAAGGATAAGCAGAAGTGGTGACATAAGCAGTGCTCTGATTGTGAGCTCTTACGTCATTCTCCTCCATTCTGCCACCCCTCTCTCCCCCGCTGAAAAGGTTGTTTCCCTTAACAAACTGTGGTCACTGCCAGCATTCTCCATGTTGGACTTTCTCCCCCTGTAGCATATAAAATGTTCCCGCTCACTATTATTAGTTTTAGGATAGAATTATGACCAGAAGCCAAATCGTTTCTTCCTCTACAGGTGATCACACATTTTCCGTTTCTCTGACATACAGTGTACTGGCACATATAGCCTCCTCGGGCAGTGTGTAATGGAAAAGTACTCCAGCGCCACAAGAGCCACAGTGAGCTTCCTATCAATGTGTCTGGCCTTGAAAAGAGAAGGAGCACGACAATGAAAGATAAGTGTGTCTCTTCTGAGTTCCCCCAGCAGTGTTCGTCCTCAGACAGAGAGCTTAATCTTGTCCAGGGTCAGACACAAGATCGTTCTGGGCCCCTTTGAATTTGATTTAAAACCCATCAGTGTATACAAAGTGGTACAGATGGGAGACGACTACAAATGAAACCCCTCTCGTTCTTTATTTTAGTGTTTGTATGTCAAAACTCATTGGTTACGTTAGGCACGTCATACATTTGTGGATCTATTAGCACTAAAATGTAACTAAACTGTATGCTGTAATCAGGGATTAGTAACTCTGTTGGGTGTGTATTTTAATAATGCAGAAAAACAATCAGGAGATTGTTTGTTTAAAAAAGAACATAGAAAAACATTTAATGACAATAAAAATGATCTAAAATTCCGTGTTCACTTATATCAACGTCAAGTCTCTTCATTTTATGATGAGCAGGAGTGAATCAAAAGTCTCTATCCCTCGGAAATTGTGTGTACAGTCTATACTGGCTTGCTTAAGATGGGTGGAAATAAACAGAAAATATATAACCAAACACTGAATGGCAAACCATGGGGGTAATAGAGGCACTGATTGGTACATTTTCTCTGCTCTAAAAAGCCAGCAGCTATGGTTACTCACACATTTCAAGGTTAGAATATGAGAGCATTACTGTGAAGCATTTTGGTTAGTATGCATCTGGTGTACGGCACACAGCAGATATTCCAGTTGCCGAGAATCCATTTTAAAGCAGTAGGATTTAACATTGGTATTTATCACTGCAGTGAGAGCAGACAAAAGCTATTATGGGACATTATACGTTGTCGTCTCAGGCAGTGAAGTGGCAGTGAGGTCATCAAAGTGGGTTATAAATAGGAAAGGGTTGCAGTCAGAGAGTCATCTCCTGCCCATCAACGGAGATATGGATTACAACAATACACTCTGAATAAAAAGGGGGAAATCAAACATGTGTATATCAATATATACTGTCCTTGGTCAGATAAAAGATGTTACACTAGCAGAGGGCTGCCTCTCTTTACCTCAGAGAGGCTAAGTTACACAAACTGCACAGGCAAATTTAGATAAGACGGAAAGGCAAATGATATCTAAAACGGTGTCATCTCCAGTTCAAGTCGAATCTTCATTTGACAGATACTTGTACCAAATACCTTGGAAATGTCCCGTGACTTGATGCCTCCTCTTTGCACGGGACAAAAACCCGTTTCCCCCAAAGAGTACCTTTGCTGTTTGGTTTGTGGCGTGTTTCAACCACTACCAATTTTCAACAGGTTTCCAGTTCTGAGTCATGAATGCCAAACAACATGCAAGAAAGCAAACAATGCCGGTAACAGGAAATCGCAAGTGAGAAGGAAGTGATAAGATGTACAAAGAACGGTTATCGAGCCAAGTGATGACAGTGAATTAAAGTAACGATACAAATGACAAAGGCTCGAGGACAAGGCAAACAAATGTCACCCGAGAGAAACACTGGCCAGATGCAAATGACGCTTCCCTTCACATTCATAAACACTCGCAGACACGTGCCAAAGAGCCTCCCGACTACCAGCAACTGAGAATAAACATATTCAATCTCTACCTCTTAGAAAAGAATTACAAATACATTTTTGTGGACGTTAAGCACAATAGATCTGTAGGCACATCACGTGCGAGATTCATGAGTAGAGCTTAGGCCAGGCCACAAATCAGCAATCAAAATGAGCAGCAAGTCACTGAGGCTACACAATCAACAACAGCTGCCATTGAAAGTATGGAAATGGGTTCAATACTGAGACAGGATTCTATTTGTGTCATTACAAAGGAGCAAATCTGCTGACAGGACTGAGTGAGACACAGTTCTTGGCCAAAATAATCATGTACTGACAGGTCCAGTCAGGTTGACATTAAATGCATGAGTACAGCGGTGGGATGCAGCCAGGACAGGTTTATTCTGTGAAGGTAGCAAAGTTTTGAAGGTGATCAACATATAAAAAGAGTGCCAAACATTTCCGATCAATGTAATTCGGTGATCGGTGTGATTTAGAACGTGACACTGTGGTACTTTGGTTTTGGTTTGAAAAAAATCCAATATGTCCACAAAGGCTGTAGTGCCCCCCTAAGGCACAGCAGCACACTTCTGCCAGCCGCAATACTGCAAAAGTCACACCCTGAAGTTTCACCTATGGGGCCTGCAGAGGTTCATTTTCTGAGGATGTTTCCGTTATTCCCATGAGCTCAAGATAAAACCGTTATGGGAGAATAATATCCTCTAAAATCCAAGGCAGGCTGTCACATTGGCACTCACCTCACTTAGCACAATGGGCCGTCTTTCACATGAAGGTACTGGGTCCTGGCAATTTTTGAAAATCCCCACCACATACGAGGATGCTGCCATCCACATGGCGTCTCTCTGCTCTGACTTCAACTGTGGAGGGTGAAAATAAATACAGAATGTTCCCACAAATCTTAACAAAGACATGCATTATTTCTTACTATCGGTAGTAAATTGTGTACTTTTATTGTTTTTCGTATGACATAACATTTATTTTCTCTCACTTGACCTGTGGCAACATCTTTAACCAGTAGCTCTCAAACCATGGACCTTGTGTGGTGCTGTGCTAGTCAAATTTAGAGTACTTGAATTTAGAGTACCACAACACTGCACGGTCTCCATCAAGATAACACACTTGACTTCGCTAATCAGCTGTGGATATGGCAACCAGGGAGAGATAGAAATATGCAGTGCCATGGTACTAAGGTCCAGGATTGAGAACCACTGACAGAGGGGGATGTGACTGAAACTAACATGTTTAGTAAACACACAGACACATTCCTTATGTGGACCATATCATTTCAAACAGAGTTCCCAAAATTAAGTTTGATTTGTATCTATAAGGTTTTCCCTAGAATTTAAAATAAAACCTTACAAAGATGGACATACTACACTCGGTGGCCACTTTATTAAATGCACATATACAATCCAAGATATTGTGATTGTTGTAGCTCCTAAGTGGATGATGTTCAGTTTTTGTTGACAGTGTCAGAGAAGTGATGACTCAAATCATTGGTAATTGCGGTGGCCATATTAATGCTGCTTTATGAGACTGAGATGTATTAAAAGGTGTATCTAATATTTTTCACACCAAACTGTTTCACTATGTAAGAGTGAACAGGCCCAGAATGAACACGCCCTGCGAAACAGCCAGTCATATGTTTGGAAAGGTCTCCCTCTACTGGACGGGGCGTGTCATGATGTGCTACAGAGAGCTTCCGCATTTGTCTACGCAACTTCCGAGTGTGCAGCAGCCATTTTGTCTGTTCAGGCAAGTCCAGCCCTGGTGGCTACGAAGCAGTTCCACCTTGAAAACAATTTGAAATGTTGTTTTTGCGTTTCAATTTTAACGTTATTTACTGATTGAGCGGCGTAGAAAATCTATACTAAATTTGTAGAAGTCCGAGGAATACGCTCCTCACCTAAATAAATGTGCAGTTTAACGTAGGAAGACCGGGCCCGCTGAGACATGTCGTGTGAGGAAAGCTACTTAGCTATCAGACGCTATCTGACCGACGAACGAGAGCCATACGCACCGGGAACGTCCGGTAATACGAAGAGAAAAATACGCAAAGCAGCCACCTGCTACGTTGTGCGAAACGGAACTTTGTTTTATCAGCGTCGGCTGAAAGGCCGGGATGGCTTCACGGAGCTGGAGGTGGTGTTGCAGGAAGAACGGAGGAAGGAACTTATCAAACAAGCACACATCACCGAAGAGGGGGAACATCTCAACCACCAACTTACCTGGGAATCCATTTCACAGAGATACTGGTGGAGGGGTAACTATGCTTCCGATAATATTACATTTAATGCAACGTTAAACTCTGCCTAGTGATGAAATCTGCAGTATAGCTAGTGTAAACACAGGCCCTTACAATGGTAATGTGCGCCACCCGTGACCCGCCAGTATAAAGATATTGTTGCTCTTTGTCGCCACCTGCTGGATAGTTAAAGTCATGTTTGTGATCCAAAGCTATTGTATTCGTCTGTGTTGCTCTCAGGCTCAGAATGGATTTGTCACAGCAGGTCTGAGATGCTGCAATGAATCGGTTCATTAGCACGGAGCTGAAAAGTGTCTAACCACAGTGTACATCTCAGAAACTTGCATTTCTATTGCAGCTTTTGAGAACATTCATGACAAATGAATATCTCAGTGATCTAGTTTTTTTTTCATGAGCAAAATGTTTTTGTTATATTTTTAGGTATCCTACAGAATGTGAAACACTTCATAAAACAGTGTGTACAGTGTCAGAGCAGACGGGCTGCAGATGATGGGTCAGGAACTCGATCATTGTCTCGGCCATGGAAACGCAAAGGAGCTGTCAACATGAGTGATGAGGAGGATGAAGATGAGGAGGACTTGCATTTAACTGACACATTTAGTCAGTCTAAATCCAGAAACTCCAAGTCCGTGACCAAGCATGAACTTGTCTTTGTAAGTGTCACAGATTTTTTTTTTTTTAAATAAGTTTTTGTGTATGGCCGTATAATTTTTTTTCAGTTCATGTGTTTGACTTCGTTTGCAGGTAGACAGCCAGGGTGAGGTGAATCAGTTCCTGCCCAAACACAGCCAAACAATGCTGGACAAACTCAACGAACAGCGCCTCAGCAATCAATTCTGTGACATTACATTACTGATTGAAGGAGATGAGTACCGTGCGCACAAAGCCATATTGGCAGCATGCAGTGAATATTTCAACGAGTTGTTCTTTGAGAAGGGGGCAGCGTCCACACACGAAGCTGTGGTCGATCTTTCTGGTGAGTTTTTAAGTCATAACCTTTGCACATGCATATTAACCCTTGTGTTGTCTTTGTATTCTGTACTGCCACTGTCTTCACAAAACCCCTAAAATAAAGCAGTTGCATTGAATTTTAAACCCCAAATCTATTTTAGCACGAATAAGCAACTTGTCTTTCATTTCATTCACCAAAATTTGTGAATATCTGGATTTAACCTCTTCACAATGCAGAAAGACTACATTTAGTCATTTCAGTGGATACTATTCGTTTTTATACAAAAAACAATTGTTTTCCTACTAAAGTAGAGGCTTATTTTCGACATTATTAGTACTTAAGGTACTGCATAGGTGTAATCATTATTTACTAGCAATAGATAGTACTTGGACAGCCTAAGAAATTAGCAGAAATGTGCAGAAAATAGTTTTGAATACATTTTGTTGTAGGCGTTCCCAATAACAATCAGGTTGTTTTTGCCAGAACAGTGCTATATTCTTTTCTGTACATTGAGAAATTAAACTACAAAATATATAATCCAATTTTTTTAACTATTGCTCCCATCCACAAAGTGTGTAAACATCCCTTCCTCCTAACTGCCCCACTTGGGGTAGTGGCAGGGGCAGCTGTAGCCTTCAGTGGATCAGAAAAAGATCAAGATCAAAACCCTCAGAAAAAATTCATCCTGGAGATGACAAATTCAATGTAGAATGTTGAGGCGATGTACTGTTCATTGGAAACTGCGTATCTTGTGGGTCCTGTGGTCATCTTTATGACATTTTATGCTTCCATCCTGCCCTGGTTGTTGTATGGAGAGTTGAAACACGTTCTTTTGCTGTTCTCAGACAAAAAAGTCTCTTTTCCAGCTACGATGATGCATCATGCTCTGGCTTGTATTCTTCCCCATCTTCTTCTTATGATACCTCCTCCTTTTCTAATTCAATGTTGTCTTATTCATCCTGGACATTTGAAAAAATCTGATCTAGGATCTGTTTGGCACTCGGTACAGAGAGAACTGGGGCCTGCAGCACGTATATAGCCCCTGACTACAGAGGTATTATAACGCAATGCTGACAAAATATGTTTTTAGTTTTGTCTGAGATCAATCAGTAACACACATAATCTCATTTCTCATGTGTTTGTGGTTTTTGTAGTGTGTAGCTGACTCTTTTACAGTGATTTTAAGTGCCGGGTCAAAAATGACCCAAAGACAATCTTAGTACCCTGGAGGTGTACAGCTTTCATGGAAATATAAACAAAGAAAATATTTCACTTCTAATGTTGGGGTCACTTGAGGAAAAGTCATCAAATATCAAGTTGAAAAAATATCATTTAGGGAGATTTTTCTGCTGTTAAAGTAACCGGCGGGTCATTTTTGACCCGAAGACAACACAAGGGTTAATGAATATATTTTTCACATTTTCACATTTCATAATAGCTCAGTTTGATTAATTCTCGTTCTCCACACAGGGTTCACCAAAGCCAGCTTCTTGCCACTACTGGAGTTTGCCTATACGTCCAATCTTACATTCCACTTCTGTGTGATGGCAGACATCGCCAACCTTGCACGGCATTTGCTGATGGCAGAGGTACTACAGATATGCGAGTCTGTGCACAAGCAAGTGGAAGAACACAAGCTTACCGTCTACCAAAGGGGAGCAGTCCACACGATGGTGCCAAGCCAACCTGCTTCGCATGAGGAGTCTAATGATGCCTCTGGTGCTTACATGGTGACTATACAGAGTGATGGGCAGGCAGTGGTCACCCACACCGGTGTACCTGTAACAGACAAGTCTTTAGATTTGGTTGCAGCTCCTATACAGCAGCCTGTAACAATTGTCACCCAAGGTGCAGAGGAAGAAGCAGTGCAAGGCCACAGTGGGGAGGGCGGACAAAATGAAACTGTGACTTTAATCGCCCACACGGGACAGGCCGAGCCAGGCGAGACTGTGACCCTCATTTCACACAGCGGAGAAGGAATAGAGGGGCAGACGATGACCGTGATCACCCACAGCGGACAGGCTGGAGCCAGTGAATCTTTGGCAGTGGTTTCAGCGTGCTTAGCGATGGATCAGCCTCAGGTGTCTGAAGCACAGCTTGAAACTGGAGCCTTTGTTATAAATGTGGACGCAGAGAAAGTGACGCATCCGGAGGCAGCGAATGTGGCAGATGTCTCAGCTGCTGGGCTGCAGAGTAAAGCTATAACGATGTCTCAGGAGGAGGAGGGCACACAAGCACCGGTGGTAGAGGCAACGCCACAACAGCCCCAGTCTGCTCCCCTAAAACGTAAACGAGGACGCCCAGCTAAGGTCAAGAAGGATGTGGTGGTGGAAGACATACCAATGGTGGAGGGAGATTCCTCTGCTGAAGTAAGTCATGGGGACAAGCAGGACATGGCTTTAGAGGACCCCAACAAGAGACGACTCAGACAGCGCTCCATCGGCGAGGGGGGCTATGCTCGTCTGCACATGGGCTTGGAGAATGAAGAGGAGGATGCGAAGGCTGTGACGCCACCACCTCGTGCCATCACCGCTAAGGTACAGACGTGAAGCGACATATTACTCTGCAGTAATGAAACATTTCTGGCACATGACCTCTAGTTAAATGTTAGGATGTTATTTGGAGCTGGTAGGTGATTTGATCTTTTCTTTTAGGTTGGCCCACGGCCTGGGAAGAGGGGAAGACCACCAAAGCAATTACCGGAGAGTCTAGTAGAGGAGCCGCCTGTGTGTGAAGCTGAGACGGATCCACCAGTCAGTGCAGTAGAGGTCGTAACAACAGGAGAGGTCAAGATGGAGGAGGCAGGGCCCAAGGAGCCAGAGACAGAACCGGAGACTGAACCCCAGCAGAAACAAGCCCAAGCAGACGGCAACCAAGGGCACACATGCTCTGAATGTGGCATGACCTTTGAGAGGCGCTATTCTCTCATCATGCATACATTAAAACACGAGAAAGCTCGAGGATATAAATGCAGTGTAAGTATTCATGTTGTCCACATAAAAACTTTGTCACTAGCCACATTTTTTAAGGGAAAACATGCTAATCACGGTGCCACTTGTGATTTTTTTTGTAGCTGTGTAGCAAAGACTTCCAGTATTCTGCCTCTCTTCAAGCGCACTTGGCTCGACACAAGCAGCAGAGCAGCCAGCGCGCTCCAATCACCAAGCAGTTTGTGGAGCACGGCCCAGAGCACAGGACCGACGGTGACTTCGACGAGAAGATTTCACTGCCGCACACCAAGAGAGAATTTGTTTGTGACATCTGTGGCAAGACTCTGCCAAAACTCTACTCCCTGCGCATTCACATGCTGAGCCACACCGGCGTGCGACCTCACTCGTGCAAGGTGTGCGGCAAGACGTTCGCTCACAAACACAACCTGAAGATGCACAAAGCACTCCATGACGTCACCAAACACTTCCAATGTGAATTTTGTAAAAAATCTTTTGTGAGTAAGCGCAGCATGGAGGAACACACCAGCATCCACACAGGTCTGTATCAAACTAAATGCTACCCTGGACGTGCGGCTGAATGAAGCGTTTGCCTTTAAATAATTGTTATGCCTCATAGGTGAATCAAAGTATCTATGCAACACGTGTGGGGCAACTTTCCACCGAGCGTCCGCTTTAAGCAAACACTTGAAGAAGCACCAACCTAAACCTGAAATCCGCCCATTTGCTTGTTCTCAGTGAGTAACTTCATTTTATTCCTCACTTACACCAACAAGTGGCATTGACATTAAGTATGTGAATGTAGTTCCCGCACTCATTGTACTTAATCTTTGCTGCAGTTGTGAGAAGACGTTCTATGAAGCCAAAGATCTCCAGCAACACATGAACAAACACCTGGGTCTGAGGCCGTTCCAGTGCGAGGTGTGTGGGAAGTGCTACAGCTGGAAGAAGGACTGGTACTCCCACGTCAAGTCCCACAGTGTGGCCGAGCCTTTTAAGTACGTATACGAGCTCGAGGGAAAATTTTCAAGTTACGATTTTTCATACCATTATTACGACTGATTCAAAATGTGTTGTAGTTTAACCACCACAACAGCAGCTGACAGCAGATAAATTACTCTATAATATAGGACTTTTGCTTTGTTTTGCTTTTCTTTGTGTAGGAACCACACATATGGAAATTCCATAGAGAGAATAGATGACACTTAGCTTTTGATTACTTTTACTGACTGTGTGTGTTATTTGGCGTTTTATTTATGTTCTGCTCCTCAGGTGTAATGTGTGTGGTAAGGAGTTCTTTGAGAAAGCTCTCTTCAGGAGGCACGTCAAAAAGGCCACTCACGGCAAGAAAGGCAGAGTAAAGCAGAACCTGGAGAGGCAGTGTGAGCAGTGTGGAAAAAAGTTCACCATGCTGCGGGAATACAGACGTCACATAAACAACCATCAAGGTGAGCCCCACAGCACGAGAACAGAGTTCCCGCTGCACCTCTGTATTTGTACCAGGACAGTGACATTTTTCTCTGTGTTTGTCCCCTGGGTTTAGGAGTGAAGCCCTTCGAATGTCTGACATGTGGCGTTGCCTGGGCCGACGCCCGATCTCTAAAGCGCCATGTCCGTACGCACACGGGAGAGCGACCATATGTTTGCCCCATTTGCCAAGAGGCCCACATCGACGCACGGACTCTGCGTAAGCACATGGCCAAGTACCACGCCGACAGCCTTCCGGGAAAGATCATGTTGGAGAAAGACACTCTGCAGTTTCACAATCAGGGCACCCAGGTGGAGCACGCCGTCAGCATCCTCTCGTCTGATCTGCCTCCGGAGCTCCGCCCGACACAGCAGCAGGCCACAGAGGAGATAGAGACGGTGTTGATTACAGAGGAGACGGTGGAGGCTATGGAGGCAGCACAGGCTGTGCAAGCTGTACAGGCTGTAACTGACGGCTCGGTGGCCACGCTTTCAGATCAGGGGATCATGCAGGTTGTAAACTATGTTCTGGCCCAACAGGCCATGTCTGGGCCCAAACTTGATGAAGCTCCCGAGGTGATCCAGACCATGGAGGTGGAGGTTACTCATGTAGCCGAGGTCGAGTGACTTCCTGCTGCGCCTCCCGATTACAGCGCCGAGCGATCGCACTTTCGTCTGTATGAAATGTAAAAAGATGACTATTTTTCTTAACTTGTAAATTCTGTAATTGAACTGAGTATTCACTGCCTCCGCAGCCTACCATCAATGTGTTCGTTGTGTGTTTCAGTTGTGCAAATCTACACATTGATATTTGTATGTCTTATGTTAATAGCTACATTTAACATTAATGGATGCAGACACAAAGCTCAGGAGCAATAAAGATAGTCATAAAGAAAACCATTGTTTTGGCTAAACATTTGATTGTCTAGGAATCCTGTTCATTTATTTGTCTTAGCCTGTCTTGTGCGAGCCTCAATGATAAACACATTATAGTTTGTTTTACCTCTTGGTCACCGAGATGATATTGTCATGCTGTTAATTAGTAAGAACGTTCTCATCCCAACCTTAAGACGGGTTTGGGAAACAGCCCAGAATATTTAACCTGACAATATGCACAGGACTACAACCACCTAAAATAAATTGACACAAAGAAGTATGAACATGCAATACAGCAAGTATGGATATTTATTTTTGATTTATATCAAAATACCCTCGATATATTGCAACATATTTACAGTACATTGTACAAAATTATGGAACTGCAGATGGTCTCTGCTTTTTAACAATATAGGCTACATCAAACTGACATGGACTATGGGGCTGCGTAGGCTACATACGTACTGTATGTACTCAAAACTTGGTGATTCCTGATATTAGCTACCAGGCATAATGAAAATCATGTATTTTTAAGGGAAGTTTTTAAAAATAACTATACACATTTATGTACATTTATGTCATAGGTTTTGGCCAAAAAAAACAAACCTCTACCAAAACGTGGTTCATGAATTAAAATACTTGTGCAAGGCGAGATAGCCCTTACAATGAAATCACAATGACTTGCAGTGGTAAAACTAAAAAAAATCAAATACAAAACGACATCAGTCATGGTATGGTTACCACTATAAAACACTGGGTCAAGAGCATTAGGCCTATATGTGGCTACATCAAATGAATGACCATCACTCAAAGCAGACTTCAGAATCTGACACAAAAAGCTGATGCATTGGTCTCACAATGACATAAAAATATAGAAGCAGAAAAACAAATCACCCATCAATGCACATAATACTTCTGACAGGATATTTCTGAAATGTATACAATCAAGGCTGGCTTATGCCAGATAACAAAACCAGTGTATTTAACTAAAGTGTACAACCATAATGTCGGGTCACAAACTCAAATACATTTTTGCTCTGACCCACAGCAGAAATAAAAGCCCTAATAAGCCCTCTAACACACGTTTTTGTTTCCAGGCATGCTTTAACATTGGAATGAATCATGAACACATAACAAAAACTCAAAGTAGTCTTGAAATACTCAGCATTTCTTAAGTGCTCTCAAGAAATTTGAACATAATAAAATGCACCTTTACTCCAAACACCATTTTTTTTTTCCTCCAAGGATATCACGAGAACCACAAAACTAATCAAAATAAGTGCATTTCTATTTCAATATGTAGTTTGTTCGCGACAGTGTTTGCACTAAAGACCGGTTTTGGGGAAATGAAATGTTCCAATAGGAGGCGTAAGGCGGCGAAAGGAAAACGAGAACAAGACAAAGGTTGAGCCTTCTGTCTTATTCCCCTTCCTCCTTGATGCGTTGCTGTTTGTTGCGGCGAGAATCTAGGTCAAAGGAGAAGTCGGACCACTCGTCGCGAGGTGGAAAGGAGATGGTCTGGCGAAGGGTGAAGCGTACTGCGTCGATGACGCGTTCGCCTCGGGCCTCAGAGGAGCCTACACTGACTGTGGAGGCCCCGCTGGTGGTACGCACTATGTGAGGAGGTGGGGAAAAATCCATGGCCTGTCGGTGCTCCATGAGTCCCTTCCAAATGATGTGCTGGAACTCAGCAGGGATCTTCAGCCTAGACAGGTCCTAATGGTCATTACACAGGGTAGCGTTAGTATTCGCAGGGCGGGGAGCCACTCTTCTCTCTAACCCCTCAAATGACTTGTGTTGGATAGGCATTGGCTCACCTCCATGTTATAGTTCTCAATCTGGTAGATGTTGGTTAGGCCCTGTGCTGTGAAGTAGTCCAGGCAGCCTGCGCAGCCCAGCCGAACAAGGAAGCTGTGGGTTGGAGGGAGTAAAGATGTCAGCCGTGGAAGAAAAGCTGATGTATACAATGTACTAACTCTGGACACAGTACACCGTTATCAGCCTATTGAATTTCAAACTAAGCTTTGGGATCAATGAGCTCCCTCTGTGCTCTGTTAATATTCACTCGTTCATTTTTTATGTTTTATTTTATCAGAAAAGAAAACCAAAAACAGTCCTTTGTCTTTGGAGCCTAAAATCGATTTGTTATTTTGTACCCTCCTGGGAACTTACAACTACTTCATTGAGGATTTGTTTTATTGCATTACCATCGCATATCGCTATTTTAGACTTAGTAAAGTAACAATTTTAGACCTTTATTTCAGCTGATCTGACTTCTATGGGGTACCAAGTGTAACGATTTTGTATTTGAAACAAGTTCTGTGCCATGAAAAGTATATTTTCACAAAGAAACCAAGTGGATGCATTTTGTCGAAGAAAGATTTAAAAAGGAATCAACAAATGACAGCACACTATCTTTTGTCAACAAATTGTTGCTGTTGTCATTCCAGGGTGTCCCTTGGTTTCATCACAAACGTTTACATTTTGTGGCACATAACTCATTTTGTACTGGGAATCCTCTATGTTACATTTGGGCTATGAAATCCAGATGTGTCCCGTTGTGCTTGGAAGAGGTACCTGGAGATGCTGCTGTCCATTGGGTATGGAGGAGGGGGAGTACAATGGGAGGAAGGCACCAAGGGAAGCTGGGGCTGCAGTGCATGTGTGGGGCTCATCCCCATGTCAGCGTTCATGGGGATGTGAGTGCCCATCATAGGAGTCACTGAAGAGACAAAAGCAGCCACCGTGAGCTTTCCCTACCGCTCTGGTGTTTAGAGCTTATGTAATGTCAGCTGAAACACACGGAATAGTGGGGTCGAGGGGGGTGGGGGGAGCATGCAGAGGTTGCTCTCATCATGACACATAATGCATCATAACAGTTCCTCCAGGGGAGGGGTTGGTGTCTCACAGGGATCACATTCTTTTCAGGGAGGAAACGTTGTGTCAGGTTAGGGGCTAAGAGGTGTACAGCTCCCTCCTGCCTGTTCGGACACGCTGTTCTTATACATATACAATAAGCCCAGGAGGGATGGGAGGACTTGGCGTGGAGGGGGCTGACACGGCCTGAGGTAGACAGGAAAAGAAACAAAGGGGCACACTTACTGTCAGTCAGGCCTCCAGACATGCTGGATGGGGTGAGTGTGTTACGCTGCTGGGGATTGATGAGCTGGCTGACAGAGGGCAGCTTGTTGACTTTTCCGTGGGTTGGGGAGCTGGAGCCGTAGGAAGGCTGGGATGGCATTGAGGTCCTGGGGCAGAAAAGAGAAGGTCATAAGCCGTTACAATCGATCCGTCCTCAGTGTTCATGACACAAAAGGACCGATTCTGGTCAGGAGTAAAACTTCAATATGGGCCTTTAAAACCAGACCGACGGTGGTGACGTTTTTAAGTATGATCGTGGTGGTAAATTGTTGTATTAACACTTAACTGAGTAGAATTAATGATGGTTGATAAATGATGGGTAGATAAACAGGAATATATTCAGAGATGATGTTATAATCTTGTAATGTTATGTGGTAAATGGTAATGTAATGAAATTATAGAATAGAAAGAAAGGACAGAGTTGAAGCAAAAAGCCATTTATTAAATTCAGACAGACAAAAGTGCAACAGCCACAAAAATAACAAAAGGATCTGTTTCAAACAGAACAGACACAGAGGCAAATGTTAAATGCAGAATCTCTTCTGCACACCTATGTTAAAAGGCATTTCCTCGAGAAAAGTTAAAAACGGATCATAAAACAAACGCTCAAACTGTCCCGCAGTGTCTCTATAAATCATGACCAGCATTAGCAAATGTATCTCAATAATAAAATCTCTTCCCCACCAAAACCCCACAAAACAACAAACACTTTGTGAGTCCAGCTCTCACAATGAAGCAAAGGCAAAAACACAACTTTTCAAGTAACAAAACAAACGTTAAAGCTTGGTTCCTGTCCAACTTCAGCTACAATAAAAGGCTAAGAGGCCGACTGGGTTGAACTTTTCAGAAAACAATCTCTATGCAACAAATAACTCAAGATACTGCCATATAAATAAATGGGGATGACTTTAACAAAGTGGTACACTTTGCTATGGTGACTGAGAATGTCATCGCAATGGGCAAACCTACAAAATATCAACTTTAATGATAAAAATGATGCATGCGAAACATTGTCTCAATGAACACTCTCTTTGACGAGAGACTGGAAGACTCTGTCCAGTCTAAAGGTCACACTGCACCATGACTGAATGAGGAGGCGCTCCATGATGCTACAGCAGCAAAGCTTACTTCATGTAACTACCCAGGAAACAACATTTTAGGGAAATCACATCTTCAGTGCAAGGTCCCGGTGGCACAGGAAAGACAGGAGGTCAGGGGACAGATGAGAAAGGAAACAAAGAAGAACTCCGTGTAACTGGGGAGGAGGTGGAGGAATGTGGGGCAGAAATTCAGGAGGAAGTGCAGCGCCGCCTCTGCTCTCCTGCAGGTTCCAGAAGCTGGTTACCAAGGCGGGTTTTTAGCAGACTGCAGGGAGGAACCAGAGGGAAAGAGAGAGAGCAGAAATAAGGGCTCACTGATGCAGGAGGGGAGAGCAGTGAGCACAGAGAGGCCCAATGGCTCAGAAAAAGTAGCTCAGTAGATGGAAAAAAGGTGATGGATGCACACACAGACAGACACACACACACACACACACACACACACCCACACCCACAAACTGACTATTTTGTGTGTGAAAGAAGGAGTTATCGTTTCGTTATTTTGTCAATGCTGTACAATTATCCTTAATGAAGCAGTGGCTCATCGTGTACATGTCCTGCAGTAATCCCTTTGTCCCGAGGGTGGCACTGTGCAAACACAGATCACACAGTCCCACCAGTGGAATGTGCAGCTCCGCTATCAGTCAGCATTTATGAACATAGAGCAAAAAAAGGCCTGACAACTGCTGCTGACAGAACAGTGGGGGACACTGCTTCAGCATATATTTGAGGGATTTTTGAGGAACAGACACAATATGAAGAACATGCAACATGAAAGCAAAAAGTCTGTGTGGTTCCTCAGTAAGGTATACTAATTATATAATAATAATAATTATACCAAAATACCCCAGCAAATTCTGACTATTTAGGATATATATTATGACTGAAAACAGAAACTCTACTCTATTTACTCTATGTAAATAACTATTGTTATTTACATGTGTGCATGTTTTTAAAATTTTAGTGCAATTATTTCAGGGTGTGACAGCAAACAACTGGTAGCCAGCAGCAACGACAAATAAAGTTAAAAACAGCAAATGCAAGCATTCTCTCTCGGTGAGGCTGTCTGCCTGTGTCTTAATGGGAAACGATAATATAAGCAGTAATTATCATCACAGGCCTGTCAACTATCATTTACACCCATCTACCCTTTTCCATAGCTTATAGTAAATTTAGTGTGGACCAGGCAAAGTGTGTGTGAATCTGTGTGTCTGAGACAGTTTTAATTATGCACAAGTGAGCAGATGAGGCCGAGATAGGGATTTTGTGACTGCTGCTGTTGTGCAAACCTGGCAAAGCACCCAAAGGCGTTACCAGCAGTGTTCTTTGGAAGATTCTCCTTAACAAAGCATAGCCAGGTTCATTTGTTGGCTCATATCCCATGAGAGCGATAGAAAGACAAAAAAACAAATCAGATCCACGCGATGCAGCGTTCACCTTCAGGCTCCAGGACACTCAAACTTTGTACACAACAACCCTCTGAGGCCAATTATTGTCTTAACCACAGCAGCCTTTATTGATAGGTGCAAAGCTACGGCCACAACGATTAACAGAGGCACAACTACTCATGCAAGGCCGTTACTGATGCCATGCACGTCTCCAGCAACAAGTTAATCTTGTTAAGTAAGTGAAGTCAGCGTGTTAGATGCAAAACGAAAACAACTGCATCCAAAAAGGTTGAGGGAGGTTTTCTGTTCCTTGACGAAACGAGCAATTTAGTAAAAGGTGCAGAGCACACATGGTGTGAATGGGTGGAGTTGAAGACGAGCTCAAGTAAACAAGTGCATTCAGGTTTGGGGTTTAGGTGTGTCTTTGGAGTAAAGTGAATCTACTGGTACTCACTGTTTCTGAAGGAGATTTTGCTGCTGCTGCCTGTACGACTCAATAGTGTGCTGGGGCAGAAACTGCATGAGTTCCAGAGACTCTTTGATTTTGACCAAAATCTCATAGATTTCACGGCCTTTGATCTGTAGAGGAAGAAGAAAGATTGGGTCAATATGCAGCAGAGACACTGGAACAATGTTTCAAAACAGAGTATCAGCAAAATAAACTTACAGGCAAACAAAACACCTCCTCGTCCGTGGATCTTCTCTTCTTCATGGAGGACATCTGTATGCCGTGGGAAACCTGGCGGAAAGCTGGAAGAAGAGCATGCCAAAGTGTTGAGTACCAGTGGTGGTGTTAACGGACGGTCTAAGCCTAAGCAAGAGCAGCGTGGAAAAAGTGAGAGTAAGGAAGTAGCAGAGAGGTTGGCAGCCAGCAGTTGGGGGTCGTTGTCACTGGAAGCAAGTCAGCAAAGACCAAAGTCCATCAGCCCTTCACCAGCCCCAGCATTACTTACGGCGTTTCGTACCATCACTGCTCTTTGTTCCATCCGTTACGTGCTGCTTGCGGATGCTGTCCTCGTCTGCCTTTCGGTCTCGGCCTGGGCAAGCGCAGATCCTGGCCTCGAAGCACCGGCGGCCTAATACCTGACCACTGAGGAACACGGGGACACACGGGTTAGCAGGCAATTTCCCACTAAACAGGAGGCATGAGAGGCAGTGCTGACAATGATGAGGGGGTGTGTGTCTTACTCTCTGGTTTCCAAGGTGACAATGATGAGGATTGGACGTCTGTTCATTCCACCCACACAGCTTGAGTTGCACATGAAGTTGTACAAGATTGTGGTAAATTCTGTGCCCACCTGGGAGAGAAGGAGGACATTAATGGTTAGTGAGAGCACAACACCAAGGGTACTTCAATAAAACACAGCTGCTTTGTTTTGTACTTTATGACTCCTTTAAATACCCAGGGGCGATTTTTTTTATTGAACGACTTGGCTTTTGTGATTTCAATCAAGGTTGATTCAAATCTCTTACTTTGATCTGCCACATATCTTTCTAATATACCTCATCAAAATACATTAAAGACAATTACAGCAGAATAATAGTGCAAAATTGAATGTATTATCTACTCAAGATACAAAAGGCTCGTATGACAGCCATTAAAAATGCCTTCCTATTTCACCAGGTGGCTTATACGAGACTGTGGCTGACACGCACATTGATTCAGATGTGATTTATATTTAGTCTAATTCAATCAATTTGGGTGAACAATAGTGATGCTACCTTTCAAACGACAGTTAAGTTTTAGAGGAGATAATTGAGCCAGAATTACCCTGTGAGCCAGTTCTATGTCATAACATGCCTAATGACCTACAAAACAAGATGTGCCTACAATTGGAAAACAATAACAGAGGACTGTTTCCTTCTCTAGCATCTAGATTAAGACATGACTGCAATGATGGGGTTTGGGATCTCCAGTTGCTGTGTGACAGCATTGAGTGATTGCGGGCTGCAGGGCAGAGGGTCAGTCAGCTGGGGGCTGTCATTGTATCTGTCAGAGTCAGGGGTTACAGCCCAGACTGACGGACAGCTCACCTGGGGGGGTTCATATGGAACCAGGACACTTTGTCGTCCTGTGATGGAGTCTTCCACATACTGGGCGTGGCTATTTCCCTCCACACGGATAAGGTGGCTTGGAGGAGCCATTTGACCTGGAAGAAAAGTTGGTTATGTCATTAAATAAGAAGACCACAAGCAGTGACTAGGAGAAGATCTGATCTTCTAAACAAAAAAATTAAAAAAAGGAATCAGGGACTAACCGTCATTGAACTCGCGGCTAAGCTCGTGGTTGGGGCAGCGTTTGACCACTTCAGTCACATGTTCAGCTTTCTTGTAGACGGGCATTGCCCTAATTACAGCACCCTGTGGTGGGGTGGTCAGCACTTTGATCTGAATCGGACACGTTTTGGCAATTTGGCAGTACAACTTCTTCAGTTCTGTGGAGTACTGCAGAGAAGAAAAAGCACAAAGGGAGAGCCAAAAGATTACACTGATGAAACAGACAAAATGGAGGGTCAAGTTAATGTAGTTTACAAGTAAACAGAGCGTAACACATCAGGACAGAGCTTCAAAACAGTGTTAGCCTTAAGGACGGATGGATTGGGGTAACACCTGTTGCTTGGACTGCGCACCTCTGGTTTTCCCTGAAGCAGAAAGTGTTAAAGTCAAGACTGTGATTATGACCCACTTAAATGGACACATACACACAGGGTTTGGTGCTAAGAGTGTGTATTGAGCAACCTCAAAGTTGTCTAATGCAAAGCCTCTGGGACTTCCGAGGAGTTCCATAAAACGGACCCCTCCAGCAGCAATTAAATGGGGCTTGGCTTTCATCTTCAAGGGAGGAGAATTCTGACGATTCTCACACAGAGCAGAGCTTCTGAAGACCCTCGCAAGAGAAGACCGTTTTTTGTGTATAATGTTGTAGGGATGGACGAAATAGCTGTTTCCGCTCTGAGCAGAAGAGTGAAGGACTTATCACCTGACTTAGATCCAAATGTGACACATTCAGGTCTATGAGCCAGGCTATATGAATAAATTAGAACTAATAATCAGAGAGTGATTAGAAAGGCTAAATGAACACTGATAATCCATAACTGGCATAACACAACTGTGTAAACAGAACCTACAAATCAGTGCTGTGTAAGCAGAATGTTAAATCTTCTGTGGGTGGAGGTGGAGGGCGGGGACGCGAGGGAAAATTCTCCTGTCAGGTTAATTTCTGAGTGAAGAAAAGTGAACATTGTGTAAAGTGCTTGGGGCTGTGCTAGAACAATGCCACATAAAATTCCACCTCTATTAAGTTTTATTCCATAGATCATCACAGTGCCTTTCTGTGCTGACTTTCAATATTGCACAAGCTTGGCACTGACATTTTTTCCATGTTCCCCCAGGTCTAACCTTTGGTTTTATCACTATCTTCTCATCTCTTTGTCCTCCTCCTCAATTGCTCACAAACAAAACCCATTTCACGACACTGCACTAACCTAATAAAGTTGATGTGAATGACATCTGAACTGATGCACTGATGAGCACAGTTCAAACTGTTCAAAATGTACGCTAACATGGCGAATGAACTTTTTCTTGCTTCAAATCAAAGCAGCTTTCCAAGAGGTCTTTAAAAAAAAGGACGAGATGAATGGCTGAAGTTGTTGCTTTACTTCTAACCTGATACTCCCCGTACGCTTCTGTCAGTCAGGTAAATGAGGTGGAGAAGCCAAAGCATGGAG
>OMNV01020106.1:198294-239006 GCA_900303265.1 Brotula barbata
CCCCCCCCCCCCCGCTTGAAACAATGACACCAGGGCTGAGAAGAGCTTGTCTGGAGAACAATATGCTGGGTATGCAGGTGTTAGGAGACAAGTGTTTTGTCGATGGAACACACACAGACACACTCTCGCACAGAGGGAATGCTCAGTTCTGGACTAAGCAGCGGGGAGAGGATTTTTCAAACACACGCTCCCCTACAATAGGATGGATAAAGGTGTATAATTAAGGGTTAAAGGTTGCTGAGTGAATCTGGCATTCAAATTTCTAAGCACAAAAGTATGAAAAAGTATTTCTAAGACAACAGCATCTTACTTTACATAACTAATGAGAAAGGCATGCAAAAATATTCCTAGATTTTAATGTTTGACAACATTATTAAATCATAACTTCCTGTTGGGAATGTTTTCCCGTATGTGTTGAGTCAGAGACAGTCACTAACAGTGGCGCAATTCAGCTCTTTGCTGCAGTCACAGTACGGTTCCTAGACACTCACAAATGACACAGCCTCTCCCAATATCTGAAGGTGGTTGCTGACAGGCCCTAATTATCAATGTCAAATTATTTTTCTAATGAAAAGGCCTATGCTAGCCAGGGACCACTCACACATAAAAGCATAAAACAGAATGCCAGACACAGAATACTGAACAGTTAATGCAAGTCCTAGGATAATGCCTCTCATGTTTTCAATGACTATAAGGATCAAAGATGAGGACAGAAGATAAAGCGATAATAACCAGACACAGGGGCTCAGCAGTGGAGTCTCACCTAAAACTCATCATGATTGAATGTTTAATTGACTGGAAATGGGCTAACTGCTTTTAAAGGCTGAACAAGAGAGAGTCAGACCTTCTCTTCGTTTCCTTTAACCAGATCTTATTCCACTATAATAGAGCAACAATTTAATAACCACTTTAGCTGCTCTTAAAAATTCCTTCTGTTTATAGCCAATGCTGCGCTTAGGCCTTCGGGATGTCAGGCTGCTTTGCACAACCACAGTAAATCAGTAGTCTTGACATCCTCAGCAGCCTTTAATAAAGTTTGTGAAAAAGGTTGTTCAGTCTGATTGAGGCCTATGAGCATTTCTTCGTCGAAGACAGATGCTGGGATAAGCATTTCAGGCAACAAAGAATGTTGGCCTTCAAAGCTTTAATTCACAGGTCTAATTTACAAGTTACTGTCAATACCACCACTGTGACATTTGGCATGCTGTCTTGCATTTATTTATGGACTTATTGATTTATGAGCCAGTTATAGGCATTGAAAATCTCTGATTGATAAATATGACGGTAATGTGCTAAATAGAGCTAACAAAAGTTGACAGAAGTTGGTGTAGCCATGCGTAGAGGCTTTGTAAAGGATGTCATCGATGGGTTGACCCTGGGTTTTAGGATCATTAGTTCCATTGTGATGGCATTCTGTGATCTCGGAACAACATCTTCACGCCACATTTACCATAAAGATGAAAAGATCTGCATTATCTAGAACACATTGCAGGGTGGTCACAAATGTGTGAGCTGTGTTAAGGCCACAACTTTAAACTGCCAATAGATGACAGGAACCAGAGCAGACCCGGCCCGAGGGGGGAATTGCTCCCATTCCAGCCTCAGGTGCTCTGTGCACCTTGGGCCGGCACATAGGAGCGTCTGGGGGACTGTGATGAGTGACCACAGGGAAGGGAGGCATTAAAAGCTCAACGGGGATGGGGGTTGGGGTGGGGCTGGGTGGAGGTCTATCTACACCTCTTACCTGCTGGGGTGGGCAGAGCAGGTGATTGTATCTACATCAACACACCATTAAAGCAATTACGACCCTGGACTAAATAGCAACGCCTGGCTAGCCTCATTCTAATGGCTGCAGTGGCTCCCAGGAGACGGGGGGAAGGGGGGCGGGGGCAACCTGATACCTCACACACTGGAGGGATTGAGCTGGACACCACTTAAAGACCCCCTGCTCAACAACTTAAAAGACAGTGACCTGACACACCTGCAATCTGCAACCTGCAATCTGAGACCCTATCACTACTCTGTTGGGTGACATTATGGTCGGATAGAGAACTTGGTTTGAAAAACACGCAATCTATTGCAAAACCACCACATACGTAAATCCAAAGAAGAACGACAATCCAGCTACAAAACAGATAGACTATCTTACAACAAAAACGGAAAACAACTTTAGATAGAAAATTTACAGAAACAATGTTCACTTTTTCTAATATAAGTATTAGTATTACTGTTTGTCGAGTTGTGTGCACAGAAAAAGAAGCTGGCAAAGGACACATACGGCAATGACGCAGATTTTTAAAGCTGTAACTTTGAATAACTGCAGTTCAAGTCTCTTCCATACTGAATTCACTTTTTCTGTGCGTGTCCACAATCCACCTTTGACAATCTGTGATGAGTAAACACCATCAATCATGTTGCTCGGACTTTCTGCGTATAAGATTTTCTTCCCCGTCTTCCTAAACTCTTTTGAGCCACACTGAAAACACTGAAACATTTTATTAGAAATTCCAACTGAAAGCAAACTAACCTTTTGAAAAGTCAAATTTCTTTAAGTGTATGTTTAAATTGTTGGAGGTAATTATTCATGTTTCACTTTTAAGGTTTTCACATTCTGTGAATATTTTAAACCAGTTGTGTACTCTGAGTAGTAATGTAAACTAATAAATTAAAAAAATAAATAAATAATACATGTCTGATTAACATTTATTGAGGTATTGAGAAAATTGTGACCCATCAAAATAACAAATGAATCACAAAGATAAAAGATTTACTCAATCTGATAGAGAAATTAGATTTTCTTTTTTCTTTTTTTGTCTATTTGAAAGTTTCCTTGTGGAGAATTTGAGCACATCCAACTGAAAACGCTCCAAATTGTTTTGGAAGTCTTATTATTTGAATGTGTAATGACTCGACAGCAGCAACAATCACAGTACGCACTTAAATCAATGTCAAGTCAAACAGCAGCCATTTCAAAAGAAAGAACTTCCAGGTGTTTACATTCTCCTGCTCTCCGCGCTCCCACATTCACACACACACACACTGTCACTGCAAATAAAGAAATCAATGCAAAACCATTATCCACATATTAAGTTTTTTCTATGGTGCCTGCAAGGACAAGAAAAATCTATTCTAATTATTCATTTATTCATGTAGACCCACAAAAAAGACAGATAAAGCTCACAAATGTAAAAGGTTTTTGTAATCTGGAATACTGATGACAAAACAAATCCTGCACATCGCGGGCCTTTTATTTCTACTTGGTATTTTGTTTGCTTCGCAGAGCTCTGGTAGCTGAGGCCATGGGCGCAATCGGTGATGTCCCATTCCCACTTTCTCCCCTGTTCTTACCTCGCTGTACGACGTTGCGGTCCCCGTCTCCAGGTACAACATGTTGGCGCTGAGGTTAAGCAGAGCTGCTGCTGTTTGCTCCACTGGCTCCAGGATTCCACACCAATTTTTAAAGATTTTGTAAAGAGAGTGGTATGGACTACAGATGCAATGTGGACAAGCAGAAGCTTCTATAGGATTGTATGGGAATGTCATATATACCAGGAAGAGAGGGGAGGGGTTTGAGGATCTACCTGTCCAATACCTGATTCCACACCCATCTCCAGGAGAAGCACCATCTCCTCAGCCTGTCCTTCCAGGCTCCTGACACTTCAGCAGCAAATCACTGAAATGCTATGCATGAGCCGCTTAATATCAGGATGGAAATATTCTTAATCCAGCCATCGTATGGTGCCATATAATTTTTGCATTTTACTTGTATCGTCTAGATCGCAAAAATGGTAAGGTAATAATAATCACGGTGTTTAATTATTTTTTAAATGTATGATTTTATTTAATTTAAGCCATTATAAAGTCACAAAATCTATCCCTTTAATAATAACATAGATGATAACAAGTTTTTCTAAATAAAGAAAAGCACTGTCAATAATACAAAGTTTTAAAAATCGAATGCAGAGAAAAATCCAGTAGGCCTCTGTCTCAAGCTTCTGAGTGAGAGGTCTGGTGTGGGACTGCAAGAGCATCAACTATAGCTACAGTAGGTATTTAGCATAAGAATGAGACCCTCATGCATGCCCGAAGCAATCCAAATGTAAGGGCCCCTAGGAACACAATGTGACTCCTGTAGATAGTTTGTATGTATCAGAGATGACTGCTGTAGATCTGTTTGGGAAACATGAATGATGTTTCAGATACTGCTGTGGTGCAGTGACTAAAAGACCGGCTCTCCTAAAGAGATAAAACTAAAAAAAAAAAAAACCTAAAAAAAACAAAACAACGTATTTGGTTCCATAGATTTTCTGAAACTGAATAAGGCCATGATTTGATGACTAGAGGTGATGATAATTTTACACCATAATGCCATACTGGAAACTGGTCTGATGCAAGTGCTGTGAAGAGAACATTCTCAAAATAAACAATGAATGACAAATTTTTGCCATTTTGAAAGGTACATAGATCAAAATTAATCAAAGAAAAAATGCCAGAGGCGACAATGCTGTAGATGTTAACATGATTAGCTTGTGGTGTTATGCTAGATGAAGGGAGGAGACTGGTCAATGGGGTACAAATCAATTCTATTACTATAGAGCCAGGGGCTAAAAAATCCTGCCTAGGGTCACAAAGATTAAAAAGCTGTTTGAAAACTTAAGCACAACTATGACCTGAAGTCAGTGTCTCCAATCACTGGCCACACCCTGTTCAGGCCCAGGGGCTATGGGTCTGCAGGTCACCTTGGTCACAAAGGCAAAGCAGCACTTTAGAGAGGGCAGGCAGTCTGATGTCCTCCCAAGGTACCCTGGCGTCAGAGAAGAACAGGACAAACCTTTTGAAGGTGATAATTAGTTTAGCTAAATAAACTTCTAATTATGTTAAAACAACATTGGCATCTGAAAAGAAGTTAGGGTACTCATTGTTATGGTGAAGTGCTGCTGTATTACACAAGAGGACAGCCACTGTATATTAGTTCTGGATCCCTTCTACTTTGTGTTAAATTTGTCAAAAGGTACCAGATAATGACTACAGATTAAAGCCAGCTATGTGGCCTGGCAGAAACTTTTGTACAGGTTAGGTTAGCACTGTATTACCTCACACAGAGAGTGCAGAATTAAATCAATAAACAAAAACAAACAAGCCCTGCCATTAAACCTGAAACTGCCATAAAACTATTTGTTTTGCATTTTACATTGTATTGACACGTGTTCCCTTCATAGGAAAATACAGAAAACCCCATCGAGGCCAAACAAGCCTAGATAAAATTAATCTTGTTCAATTATTTACACTGTTTAATTCAACTGATCCAATAATTATTGGTAGATTTCTTTTTCAGAATGTCATTCATTCTAACTATTATATTGGGGAGAACAGCTGAGCTGCTCACAGAAAGGATCAAGGCTGGCAAGGGATTGAAACACAGGGCGTTCTTGCTGTGGAGCAACAGTGCTAACCACTGCGACATAATGCAATGTAATAATTATAGGACATGGCTCTATTTGTGCTAACAAAATCTTCCAAAATGCATTCACATCTGTGATCAGTTTTTTTCCTTGAGACTGATGTAATTAGTTTGTAAACATTGTGGGGATATATACATTATAAATATATAGACATATATATATTTATAATTTATGTGTCTTTTTATATATGTATAATAATTTAAAAAGCTTTAATTTGCAAAGGTCAAGAAGTTTGGACAGAATCTGTTTATGACATTTTGAGTACTCCTGCTAGCAAACACACAAATCACCCACCTGACACAGGACAAAACATAGCATGTTTGACAGAGAAATTGTAAACAAATAGCAAAGCAACATTTGTTCTTTGACTGTAGGATTCACTGCTGTGGATTATGATTAGATCATCTCCCATGGCATCATACTGCCCAGCAATCCTAATCTAAAGCGTCAGAGAGTACAGTCACAACCTGGTTTCTCTTAGCACCATTAACATAAAAGCTGTAGGCCTCAGAGGAGCTGGCCAGGCCAGGCAGAAGGAGCTAATGATCGGGAGATCCAGGGGGCTCAGACAAAAGAGGCTTTGCTCAAGTTTTTCTGTTTAAAGAGGCTGTTCCTTAAGTCAACTAGATTAGTTTAGTATCAAGTGTCAGGCTGCAGAGGTTGTGAAGGCACAGACACCTGTCCTGAAAACAGTGGAAGCACCATCCACACTGACAGACGTAAGCACAGACTAGAGGGTGAGAGAGAGAGAAAGAGAGAGAGAGCAATGCCTGGGTGGCAATTCTTAAAAACCCTGCAATCCACTGCCACAAAATCCTTAAACTCTGCTCTAAACAAATAAACAAAGGCTCATCCAATGCTTTAATGGTATTTTTTGTTACCTCTGACAATTTGATGTCAGAGCTCCCACATAGTTATCAAAGGAGAATACAGACAAAACACAAGTTCACCAGAAGCCCCGACATCCTTATCAGCAGCATTAGGTTTTGTATGTCATTTATGGGAGTTTCAATTCCTGTTGCTAAGGAAACGACCACATTTGCACTTCACATCTAATCATTTCAGGCAACTTCTCAGTTTAAGGTTTAACTGATGGACACAGTGAAATGAAAATATAAACAAAGTACTCAAGAGAAGCAAAACCACTGGATTTATTGACTTTAACTTTAACGACAGAAATACAGTGGATCCTGAAATTTGCATTTTACTATTAAAGAAACATTAAAAAATATGTTGCTTCAGCTGGAACAACACAATATACCTAAATTTGCGTAAATATGTTGCCTCTAGTGATAATAGATCTCGTTCAACATTAATAGCTCTTTATATCTATTACCAAAAAAAAAATAACTGGAGTTCATCAAATCTAATTTAGACAAATATTACTCGCTCCGATTTACACATTTTTCAGTTTAACCGGGCATGATATAATACTGTGGTATCCATGGAGAGTTAAGCCACGGATAAAAAATGATGTAAATAAAATACAAGTGATGAGGGGCATGGGGGCTCTTTGTGCACATCCACGCGCACTGTAATTACTGACTGACTGTAGACTGTGGAAAGTGTGCGCCATGCTTTGATTCATGTAAGAGATTTCTTAATCCGCTAAATGCCTGTGTATTTAATTAATGTGTTTGTATTTTGTATGAGACATAATACAAGTAAATACATGGGGTAAATGTACTTTATTATTAAGTTAGCTTGCTAATGATTCTGCATAAAACAAACTTTTGAAACTATAGCTACACAAAAATTAGATTGTATTGCAATCACCGCAAATAAAGGAAGAACTCAGTGTTACATTGCCTTTTCAGGTAATGTGTATGCAACGACTCATTATAAAGACTGCTTTGACGTTGACAAATCACAAATATGGGAACGTAATCCCAACAGGAAATAATTGCTCAACATTTTCTTTTCTTTTTTTCAGGTAGCAGTATTCAGACTGCATTTCATGTTGTAAAACACAGAACAACAGCTTTGCTGCTCAGGTACAGCACTTGGTGGTAACTGCTAAGCCACACATAACAGGGAAGACGTGCTTTAAAGAAGCACGGCTCCAAAACACAAACATGCAATTAGATCTCACAAAACCGTCGATTGAGTTACTCTGCTAGGAAGCTGTCTCAACTCAGAAAAGAAGCCCCGGCTCTCTGCTCAGCACTGCGTCTTCCACGCACAGCTGATCATGGCGTTTATCTCGGTGTAAAATCAGCTGTTTGGGGTGGGATATAGCATTTCTCTTGCCACTATTTCTGCTACATTCCTTTGTGTTATTCTACCCTTTGCTCGCTCTTCTCCTTCCCCTTTGCTGCCACCCCCGACCTCTGCATGGGGAAGACACGTACTGATAGATGAGACCTGGGACCTCTGCGAGAGAGGCAGGTGCTGTGCTAAATTGTTGCCCTGCAGCTACAGAAAAAAAATCCAGAAGAAAAAGGAATTTAAGATTAAACATAAACCCTACGCAATACAATTAAGTCCCCCGGGGCACTAAACAGTGAAATGCATTCTAATGAGTCATGAAAGAGGCACACCTTCACATTGGTGGAAGGGGAGGGGGGTGGGGCAGGAGGGCGGTTTTGCCCACCACGGCTTTTCATCATTTCAGTATTTGACTCAGTAATAATGATCAGGGCTTGGTGATTGGCAAGCCGCCACGGCAGTAAGCTCTCAGCCCCGCATGGATGCTGTCCGAGTTGCTGGCATGCCAATCACTGCACCACGCCCTCTTTGATGGGGAGAAAAGTGGGTGGTGGGGGTGGGGACATTAATCAAAGGTCTCTGGAAACAAGTTCACTCCTCGGGGATGCACAGGCTAGCATTACTCAGCTCCTTATACAAAATTTTATAAGCTATTTTTTTCCACTCTGGCTGGACAGCAGCATTCCTACACAGGGAGGGGAGTGTGCACATCATAATTCAGGAGCAGAGCTGACAAACATACAAATCCAACAGAGGAAGCTGGTGTGACCAGGCCCAGTATCCATGCGCTAATTTTGAACGGAAAACCTCACATTTCACTATACACTTAAAGGACATTGTCAGACATGTGATCAACAAACTGAGAGCTATCTGTCTCAGAGGGGCCACCCAGGTCAAGCACGAATGACTGAGGCTGTATGAGATAGTATCATCTCCTTACAGCCACATCGCAGACAAACAGATAAACTGGCCTGATCTTCTGGCTGATGATCTGGTCTGCACCACGTTTTTCAAAACCGTTTCAGGGAAATTCCATTGTAAACATGAATATGGCCAGCTGTTTGTGTTCGCCGTGTGTACAGTTAATGGTTTTTACCACTGGAAGTTCCATCCATTAAGAGTGAAAGTAATTTCAGATAGCAAAACATTCCTGCAAAAGCCCAAGGCTAGCAAAAAATAAATACATTTAAAAAATAAAATTGATAACCAAAGAACATACAAATAAATTAAATTTCAAAATAATATGCACAGCCGAGACGTTCATTCAATCAATTGCTCAAATCACTATCTACTGTATAGTATTTGAAGTTTATATATTCTCTTACTGAGCAAAATTTGCCAGCGTCAGGACCGACAGGGCTTAAGTCCATTGCCATTTATAAAATTTACATTTAAAATTACTAGTTAATGTGTTAAGTAAGTAGCTGAAAGTTGAAAGTAGCTAATGGAGGATACACGCTTGTGATGTTCAAACTTGTAATACTAATCGTGAATATTATTGTTTTCCTTGAATAGCAAACCTATTGTATGTACTTACAGCGAGCATCTCCTCGGGCCTGTGCATGGTGATGCAGTCCATGCTGATCTGAATGGTGTTTCCTGCAGGGCCGTCTGACTGGCTGTCGGAGAAGTTGAGCTCAATTGGCTGGACTGAGTGAATGGCAGATCTGAATGAAATGAAGGGAGATTTAATAATCAAACAACTCCTAAATTATTGTAAAAATATGTCCGTATGTTGGTGTGTTCACTTACTGGTCCAGCATATCAAACAGTTGATTGAATACATCTTGGTTGAAGAAGTCAGTAGTCTGTGCTGACTGATTCTGAGACATGGTGGTGAGGAATGAGCTCTCTCGGCACGACAAACAGGACGCCGGGTCCCTGAGTCTGCGAGAGACAGAATCAACCACAAATGTTTTCATTTTACTGCTCATATTTCAAATGATAAATGCTTGCGCATATTTGAAAAAAGCAAAACTATTTAAATAGGTAGTTTTAATAGTTGCAGCGTCAGCAAACATGCAAAGTAAATGTTGAAATTTGGCCACCCAGCCAGTGTAAGAAAGGAGGAGGAGGGGGAGGAGTCCCACTGGCAGCCATTCATGAAGAGCGCTTCCATTGTGAAGAAGTCAGCCTGCATAATGCTGAATATTTGTACTACACATAATGGTGATTATGCACCATTCAGACAGAGGCACTTTGACCTGCTCCCCTGAAACATTACACCTGCTTCAGCGCTCAGCCTGCCATTGTTCCTGCTGAAGTGGCGCACGCTGCTGTCTGAGACAGGCGGAATTCCCCCCGCAGTCTATATGATAGCACTGCTCCGACTTTTGGTATGCATACAACTGGACGGGCATGGGGGAGGAGATGGAGAGCCATAATATGAAGCTGGCGCTATTTAAGGCTCTGGAATTCCCCAACACTGAGTGGTGAATGGCATTAATACCCAACTTACAAACACAGACATTTGTAATGAAGCAAATAATTTTATCTATACAGCAGCTACTTGTGACGGAATGTGTGTTTTCCGATATGAAAAAGACAAATTAATACTACAAATTAACATGGAAAGGGGATTCAGGAATTAAGATAGATTAGAGTTTAATCATCGGCCGTCAATTTTCACTGAGGACATTTTAACGGTGGCCCTGAGAGCTCAGCTCACTGCAGTTCAAGAAAACACAAGCAAATAGACAAATCACGAGCAGAATAAGAAAACATCTTCATCAATTTGGCAAAACAAGTGTTGAAAATTTACACACACACAGGCAACGACAGAAACACACTGCAAGTAGCACAAACGACAATACAAGTGTTTCCAGGGGACACAAAAAAGTGACGAACCGTCTGGGAAGCACTTGTAGTTCAATGCTTTGTGACTTTTTACTTGAAGAGTGACTGCTAATGATAAATGCAGAAATATAATACACCCCTCAACATATCATCTATTAAATGTAAATCTTAAAAATGCTGCCGTAAAAAGCAACGTTAAAGGACAGGATTTATTGGTTCAAACCGGGTAGTGACAGCGATTCATCAGCCTTGTTGGAAAACACCTCCATTGTCGTGTGTGCTACTTGCAGCGTGTTTCAGTGTCCATGTTGTCACATTGAAGAAGATGTTTTCTTAATTTGCGTGTGTTGTTGTGTGAGCCGCTGAGCTCTCGGGGCCACTGTACATTTTGGTATCTTTTACACTTTGCATTAAAATGCAATCTGTAAACAGATACATTATACAGACAGATACATAATACAGATACATAATAATACATAACAGATGAATAATGAAATGTTTTGAGTTGCATTTACACCTTACACTAAAGGCATTTTTGAAAATCTGTGTTTTTAAAAGCCACATTATGCTTCTCCCAAAGCAGCCTGTCCAACCCAGTCAGGAAAAGTCTGCCATCATGGGGAGGGGAAGGGTGTGTGTGTGTGTGTGTGTGTGTGTGTGTGTGTGTGTGTCTATGGGTCTGTAATCTCAATGCAATTAATCATATTAACAGGGGCAAAAGGGCACAAAATTTTATTCTGGGAGAGAAGAGGGGTTGTCAGTTATTGTGTATATTCTGTGTCTTCATGCAATCTTAAACAAGGATATAAATGGGTACAGGATATAATGGGTAGCACAGAGTTTCACTTTGAGTGCAGTGTTGAAAAGAAAACAAAAAGCTTGAGAGAAACATATTACACAATGTTAGAGAATTTGTTTACAGTGCACGAATGAAAAATTTCCCCTGGTATAACAGGAAAAACATAAAGTGCAACTTGTTGCATTATGTATTCAGGTCTCTGCTCAACAGAAGTAAATAACAATGAGCCATCACACACAAAACCAGGCGTCTACCACGGATGAAACAGAGCTGTTTTTGTTTACGTTTTTTCAAATTCTTCGTACAAACAGCTAAAAAAAACAAGTCAACAAATCACAAATTCCTCTGACTTGAATGACACATTTATGTGTTAAAATGTTAAGTGCAGTGAGCAAAGTTAGCTTTGGTTCAGAGTAGCCTCTTAGCTATTTACTGGTAGCCGGTGCTAGCAGGTGGTAGCTAGCTATAGCTGAACACATTTCAGTCCCTCTTCTGTCCATTTCATGATTAATAGCTTCAGTTTATTTAACCCTGTGTGGAGATTTAATTACCTCACAGAAGAACAGGCCATTTTCTCTGCAAATACGGGCGCCAAACGCACAGGTGTCACTAATGAAGTTTTAATGGTTCCTCCTCCTTCAATATTGTTGGCCAACAATGACAGAACCCAGGGGGTGAACGTTTTCTTACACACACACGCAAACACACACACACACACGGGCACAAGTAGAAATTACTAGCCTGCGTTAGAGAAATATGAAAAAAGCGTGTTTGGGACTAAAAACAAAGTGAAACAGGCAAAAGTAATTAATCTGAAAAACACAATACTACAGAGGACTCAGAGAGTTACAGCATGGCTGTTTTTAAAAATCTATCAGTGTAGTAAAAGTATTTGAAAAATTACAATGAAAATACGTAAATTACATACTGGGTCTTTGATTTGGATGTTTGATCTTTTTCTCGATTATCTATAGAAGTGCGGCCTCTCTCACACCATCAAACCATCTGACTACCTTGCAATTCAGTCATTAGTCATGTGATGAATTAGGATTAATAAAACCTCTGTCACTATGAAATGTGAAAATATGTGCACTTAAAGACCTTTTTGATTTTGCCGGAGTCATCACAACAACAGTAACTGGGAGAGTGCACATTTAAAATATCTTATATGCTTTCAAATATATATTTTCTTGTATATAATAGTTTTGACCCATTGCTTCAAGTCAAACTGTCACTTTGCCTCCCTCCCATTTGGAGTCAAGCTTATATTTAAATTGAAAGTACAAGCGAAAGAACGTAATTGATCTGATTTATTTGTGCCAACGCATACATGAATCAAGGTAGCAGTTGAGTAGGTGTGGTTCTGTAGAGCATTAAAGAGAAAGGCTTTAGGTGTGGTCCGTCTGCTAACCTTTCCTTCTTTTGATGTTTCTGTTTCTGTTGACTAGTTCAATTAATCAGCAAAACAGATTTAGCTGTCATCATCAGTTTAACCTGTCTAAAAGACAGTTTACGCTTGTTTACGCTATTGCTTTATGCATTCACAAGTTGTGTATCAGGTTTTACACGCAGCAGTGTTGGTCTAAAATGTGTGTCAGTATCCTACGGCTGTTGACGTCCTGCTGAGTTCTGCATGTTGTTATTTTGAAGTTCACCGCACTGTGATTTTTGTTAGTAGTGGGTTTAGTGATTGAGGCATTCACAACACGAAAATAATTGAAAAATCTTAACCTACACTACATACTGGTTTAGTGTGTATAGCAAAACTAAAAATAAGAATTTTTAGATGCTAAAATTCACCAGATGCACAGCAAGCCCTTTAGTTGAAGAAATTTGAAATTTTTAAGTATTTGAGCAACCAAACTAAAAATGTAAATACTGACAGAGTGGTCAGACGTGATTTTATCCCAGTTGTGGCTGTTTGTCTGCTTTTGGGTGTCTGGTTACTCAGAGAGTTTTTCAGTTAGCCTGAGGCGAAGGCTGTTCAGCATCCACTTAAAGACGCTGCAGCGCCTCCAGACGAGACTGGGGCAGAGGTCAGCACTAAACAGGGACGGCCATTGTCTCTTGGCAGGTTGGGCACACCGACCGATGAAAATGCAATCACAACAAACAGCCCAACCGATTGGGGCCCCTCCTCCAGTGTCTTATTAATCACTTGTTCAAAGCCCTGAGACCTTCTCCCCCTCATCTGTCAGCCCTCGCTGGAAGAGGGACATGACTGCTAAACAATAGAAAACCCCAAAGTTTCTCCTCCTCTCATCCCCTTATAGAAGTGAAACAGTCTGATGTCAAATCCTCTGGGGCCAAAGAACACACACACACACACACACACACACACACATATCATGCTGTAGAATAAAATGAAAGGAAGATAGAAGAAAAGAACTGATGGACCATAATTTGTCCTTGCTCAAAAACATTTTTAATGTTCACCATGAGCAACAGGTTGCATTTTATAAACCCATGTTAAGTTTGATACCCATAGCAGTTACTCCATTAATTCATTACTCTATAGGCCAAAACAGTGGAAAGGGACACACGTTGATGTAAGCTAATTTTAACACCACTGACAGGATGATGAGGTTATAATGTTCAAAAAATATTAATTATACAAAACATGAGCACTCTGTGAAGAAATTGTACAATAAGTATAATTTAAGCATAACAGGAAGACAGTTATCTATGTCATAAAAATGGGTATATTTATTGTGAATAATAATAATAAGTTATGCTGAATATGATATTAGGGGAAGCAGAATGGCCAAGATTTTCATTGTCATACATTATGCCCGTTAAGTCACCAATTAAGAATGCTGTAATGTGCAAATATGTGTGTATTACTCTATAAATAAGAGTCATATTAATTTAATTAATGTAGTGTGTGACTCAAACACCAAAATCTAACACAGATGTAGAAAATCTCTTTATGGAACCTATTACATCCACTATATATCATATAGATAGATAGATAGATAGATAGATAGATAGATAGATAGATAGATAGATTATAAATAACTTTGGATTACGACATCTACAAAATGTCAAAAATTTATTGCTGACGTCTTTTTATATCTTTGACTACATCTGGTTCTACTACCTCAAATTTCCCTACAGGATGAGCCAGAGTCAGAGGTGTCATGTCGTGTGTGTCTGATGTTCCTCTATGAATTCATTGTAGCCATAAGTGTGCCACACTTATAAATATCGGGACAGAGCAGCAGCTGAGGATCCAGGCAGACGCAACTGTTCTCAGCTCACTTAGGACACTCAGACAGTGTCAGTCTGAATGGAGGTCCGGGTCAACTATGAGCAGGGGCATTCCCAGCCACTTCAGAAGTTCTCATATTTTGTCATCACTTTGTTCCACTTGTAAAGGGCAACATCATAAATGCAATACATCACACCATAATATACCGTACATTTTCTACATATGTGTCACGTGTCCTCTTCCTGCTATACGGAAATTAGAAAAAGCACGGATCGTGACAAGTGGGAAATCACATTGCGTCAGAAACTAACTGTGTGTACTTACCGGTGAATGGAAAATTCTGGGCAGTACTGCACAGCTGTGAATGGTGAATTCATGTTGTTATGCCAGACTTCACTTTGCGGAAATCTTCAGAAATACCAGCGGGCCACAAACTGTTATTTGCGCACGTGTCAGTGACTGTGCATGAGCTACAAGAATAAATACGCTTGATGAAAAGAGAAATAATAAATAAAACACATAAACAAACATGTGTAGATTAAAGTGCTGGAGGGTACAGTGCAGAGTGGAGAAAGTTAGAGAGGTGTTTGAATTTAGGTATTTTTTCTTAGGCTACCCCACAAATAGGAGGGGCTTGTGCCAGCTCCCTGACCAATCCCCTGCTGCAGTTGTACAAGATATCACTCACCCTGAGTTGCTAGGATATAGATATCAAGCAACTACATTTGACCCTCCACCCACACACCCACACAACTAGACACTATTCTGAAAAGCTCACCCCCTACTCCATGTGTGTGTTTCTCTGCCCCATTCTGCTATTTCTACCCACATTCTCTTGTGGTTTTGTGGGTTGCAGGCAAATTGGGCATGTCTGTTGCATCACGCTTCCCACTGAGACCCAAAAGGCGAATGTTGATTCCAGATTCAATCACTGAATAGCTCTTCATTGGCTAACAAAAGACTTGATTACTTGATTTGATGAATTGAAAGGCTTAGGACTGAGCAGACTGATGGATTCAAATAAGGTAAAACAAAATTAGAAACACGATTCTCTTATATCTTCAGCGTGAGTTTAAGAACAACAAGAACAACAAAGAGGAAGAAAAACCCTTACAGTAGCCTGTACACTCATCGTATTTTTAACGGACATCGTGCTACATCCGTCCACATGCCTCCAATTCAATATCAGACTCTTCCTCGCACCCAAGTAGCATGAAACTGAAAACCTAGATGTCTTGTGTGGTTTTTAGAAATGAATGGCAGATGATTCAGCGTGCTATAATAAAAGGTAGGGTCACACAGGGGGGAATGATAATAAATAGATGTGGTGTATCCAGGGAACACAAACCTCTAAGCTGGTCTCTTGTACTTTTAATAAAGACACATAGCCTCTCTTCCCTTCAACCACATGTAATGCACCTATGAAAGACCGCAGTAATATGTACATCAACAGGACATCTGGCCAACGTGGTGACATAACGCTGTGGTCACTCAGCTGTTGTTTAAAAAAAAAAAGAAAAAGTATTTCATTTCAGGCAAGGCTTCATTTTGGAATTATAACATGCCATTGTCTTTTGATGTGGTTTCTGGGGAAATCGTGGCGAAGGAATGGTGATTTCTGTGGTGAAATACTTGAATAATTAACTTTAATTTAATAAAGGGATAGGTATGCGTGCTGCCCTTCAGTGACATTGGTGAATTACATTTGAATTGGCAAAAATATTGAGAGCATCCTTACAATGTTTAGGATGTGAAGGACGTTCTTGGATCTTCCCCTGGATGAGTTCTTTCCTGTGTCTTGACCCCCCTTAGCAAACTTGGACTGTCGTCAGTTAACCTAGATTTGAAGATTTGTTATGATACATTTTGTAAGAAGATTGTGAATGTATGTAAAAACTTTCATTAAATACAACTGTTTTAAACTGGTCATGGTCGTTTGTCAGCGCTGTCTTTCTCAGGGACTGTATTATTCATTATTACTTTCTTTATCACAATGCTGGTAGTCGAATGTTTCACATCCTACAGTATGTGTGCAGTGACCATGTCTGGATGTGTATTTTAACCTGGGTTAAACTACGCATATGATATGATACACATGCCTGATTATTTTCAATAATATAATACTGTATAATATAATAGAATAGAATAAATATAATAATTTTTGAGAAATAGTCCAGAAATGAGCAGCAATGTTAAAGAACGTGTGAATAATTCCATTATCCCATTCTCCATCTCTGTCAAAATCAAACAAACCCATATTTCACTCTAAAAACAAAAGCAAAATCTGTAACTTATCATACTAAACGAGGACTAAATGCTTGTTGTTTTATCATCAATTCATTCAATCCATCCTTTGAGCAACACACGTTTTGAAGAAGACATTCCTGATCAATACCTAAAACTCACCTCTTAAAAGAACACTTTTCTTGACAAAATCTAATCATTTAAAGAAAGTTTTCCATTAGAAAAATTCTTTGAAAATGTCTTTTCTGCTTGAATCACTGTCTATCACACCAAAACCCATGTGTACAGTACTCGGTGATTATTATCTTATATTAATCTGACAGTCCGTCCAATAAACATTTTATATACACGGTGTAGTTTCGACCACGTTCACCTCTCATCGTAGCTCGGACAAACTGACCTCTAGGTGTCATTAAATCTGATCTTTACAAGGAGTCCAGAAAACGTTACGTCATTAATTGCTCTTAGGCTTTGGCGTTGGGAACCGGTCACGAAACACCTATTACTTCACTTGAGATGCATGCGTGTGTTTATGAGTTAGCAGTTACGTCAGCGTCATCTCCATTACTGTCATTGGTAGGAGTGCACATATCTCTGATGTGGTTATTATTCTCTTAAGGCTCTGATTAGAGAGCACAGCAAGTGGGTCACAGAGCTAAGCTGCCTTTAATCTCTAATTGTATCAGCAGTCGAACCCGCAGAGGGCAAACAGGGCTCGTCTGTACTGCCTGTGTAACTGTGCACCCCAACAGCTCCTTAATTCACTTTTTGTGTCTTTTTTTTCCTCCGTGCATTGTGCGGCCTCATTCAAAAAGCCTATTAATGTCCAGAGTTTACTTATGGGATGCCGGAGAGCAGTTGCTGGAGCAGCTGATGAAGTGGCGGTGCTATGGAGAGATGTACCTTGAGTGGCAGGCACACACGCCGCGCTCAGCCAATCAGCTCACACCGTGAGGGGTTATGTGGACATACTTGTACGTGTGTGTATATGCCAGTTGGTGACTAATGTCGGGGAAATCCAGATGAGTCAAAACTACCAGTGTCCGGTGCAATGTCTGAGAGGTGATAATTTACAGCCTATGCACTAAACTGCCCAGCAACGCAGTATTGTTCATAACATCCCCACAGCCAAACCTCTATTTTAATTAACAAAGACTGTTAAACGCAAGGATTGGAAAGATTTGATGTGGTGGTGAAGTCATACATGAATCAGGTTTCTCATCACACAACAACATGCATCAGTACACTTTCAAAATGAACGACCTCATTATGTTATTGGGCATTTCTGCTCCACTCTGATAGTTACGATACAGAGACAGACAGGATGACATGCAGCAAAGGGCACAGGTTGAAATCGAACCTGCGCTATGTGGCCTGAGCTCTACTAGGTGAGCCAGGCCATGATGTTAACCCTTTAAACACAGGTAATTAACTAGTATTGAGTTCCCTTTAAGACAAAGAGTTCAAGCTATTTAAAGGACTTTGGATCAAATTTATGGACCTCTTCATATTAGTAGACCCATAATTTTATATTATACATCACAGAAAAGCATAAGAATATAGATAAATATAAATATATCTATAAGTATATAAGTAAACATGTCAGAATTTATTGATTGACAATTAAAAAAATCCATTATTCATTCAAGTAACTTTCTTTTACTTTTTTAGATAAATTACATTTAAAAATTCATTTTATTTTATTTCCCTGAAAATCTATTTTATTATCCTTTATTTCATTGTATTATATATTATTGGTATTATTTTACTATCATTTTGCACAGATTTTCTCAGATTATCTCCTGTTTTCCTTCATCATGAATAATATTAGCCCTTGAAGTATTTCCAACTCCATAAAGTCAGTCCTCCCATAGTGGAACAAGAGAAACAAAACAGTCACGTACTAGTGTAAGTTTCCCAGGGTGACCTGTAAAACCAGTCTTTCTAAAGACCAAATCATTACTCGTTGGATATTGAGAGTCTGAGACAATTATGGATCCTTTCCCACGCTACGATTCAGCCTTTTTTGTCTTTTGTCATAGTGACTTTTACACCTGAGATCAGTTTGTGTCACCATGGGAAAATTAATCTTGCCCACGGCAACAAAAAGGCAGTGTGCCAAATTTGATGAATCCTACCAGCATGACAAGGTTTAGTGGGAACTAGATTTGTTTTTAGATACTTTTCACACGTGTAATTATTGTGGTGGGGCAAAGGCAATTAAAACGATATAAGAGACCATAAAAACAAGAAATGTTCTTTATACCTGTCATTAATTTTTGTACGTGCTGCACTGATCTTTTACATATAAAGGGTGGAATATTTATAACACAAACTCTTCAAACAAAACCTGGAGTACATGCATCCATTATCTATACCGCTTATCCGTGTTGGGGTCACGGTCCCCAGGTGAAAGGCAGGGTACACCCTGAACTTGTCGCCAGTCCATCGCAGGGTCAACGTATAGAGACACAACCCACGCTCATGGGGAGATTATACAAACTCTACACAGAAAGGACCAGGGTCAGCCCAGGACTTGAACCAAAGCCACGCACCGTGGCACCCATCTGGTGTACAGTCATATAAATTTAGAAAACCAGTAGGACTTGAGCGATTGCAGACTAAACAAAAACATAAAACGGTGGATTAAAACCTGATCTGTTTCAAACGAGCACTACCGGATTGCTTTGTTTTTCTTCCCAAGGCCACAGATTCTCATCTGAGCAGATGACTTTTGGTAAACAGAATCAAAGCTTTCCAGCTACCAGTCCCAGATCTGAGAAGCAGACACCCAGCGAACCACAAACCATCAATCACATCTAATCCAACACTAAACCTGTCTTTGCTGTCTTCTGATGTCAGTCAGCACCATTCACGGCACAGTGTTAGTTTTAGTGTTTAGTGTGTCTGATGTGATATGATATCAAGCATCGTCATTCACCATTGAAATGAAGTGAAACAAAAGAGCAAACTCTTAAATTGTCAGATGGTAAAAAGAGTAACATGCATTGTAAAAAAATGTGATTGATGTGACGCATGATCATCGTTGGGGAAACTCGTGGGGAAACACGAGCATGAGCTTCCCCTATTTTGTACTACATTTTGTAGTACAAAATGTTACTAAGGAACTCAGAAGAAATGTTTAGCTTAGCTAGAGTTTCTGCTCAAATGTCCATAACTAATACACACACTGAACAGAAACTATGCTGCCAGAGGGGAAAAAAGGAGCAAAAATATTCAAACCATACTGTACAATTTTTGGCAGAAATGCACAGCACGATGTTGGGACACTATGTTCAGAGGGAAAAAGAGCTGTGGTGCACACCAATGTCAAGCGCTCATTACAACTGTGAAGCATGATAGAGGGAGCATCGTGGTTTGATCACGCCAACTCTGCATGCGTGTCCTGGACGGGTGGACAGGTGAATCAGATTATTTCCATATCTTTTCCTCATTTTGGCCTTAATAGCATACGGATAATTAAGAAGTGCATTTAATCACAGTGAATGATTGAGGCTTGCACAATGAGATTGAACTATCAAAGCAAAACTGTATCATGGAAATTTACCTTCCCCGCCCCCTTCGCTGAGCAAATTGGCCCCACTCACATGAAAGCGCGTATGTCAGGTTTAGTCGAATTTTTCTTTTTAAGTGGCTATTAAACCATAATCTTTACCCACACAGCTGACACCACATCAGCACCAAAGATTATGGACGCACGTTCCGAATGTTATCACATCTTTATTTGCCAGCCTGCTGTCAGATGTTAGTCCTGAGTTGAAAAAAAAAAACGCAAAGTTTTAGGATTATCGCTTTAATGGAGTATATCCTTGAATTTCTGATAAACTGACACATAATGGTCTACATTTGCAGAGGTCTCAATCTGGACTGTGAATAATTACAGATGGTGAATAAAAGCACTGAGAAGTACAATTGCTAAGGCGAAAAGTGTGACTGAAACTCAATGATATCTACGTTCACGCGTCTCTCTGCTGAACGTGTCCCTTCGCCTCGATGATCATATATAAGCAGGCGATTTGTTAGGATTAGATACTAATCATCTTCTCTGACACGTATCGAGGAAATAGTCTGGACGTGGGAGTTGAGGTGATGATATGCTACACTGAACGAGCAGGTGGTCCTGGGGTCTGCTTCAGCACTTCTGTGAGGTAACACAATCTTTCATATTCTAACTTTCAGAAATATAGTCCATGATGTAAAAGTTGTGGACCGGTGTTTAGCAACTACACTACCGGTATCCCGGCAACAGCTTGACAAGTGTGATTGGTCTGCCCCTCAACCTATTAAAAAGCATGTATGTGTAGAATATAATGATGCCTAGAGGCAGCTCAAAGACACCGTATCCTCAATCCATGATCTTACACTCGTCCACATGTAATCTGAGGAAGAGGTTGAAGTGTCCTTTGTCACTGGATATGCTTTAAAAATAAAACACGCTGCGACGCTTGAATGAAAGTGGATATTTCAGACGCATTTCTCTGGGCCTCTGATGAGTAGATTTATATAGTCCATCCTATACTGTATCATTCCGAATGCACCAAACAATCACAAGTTCAACCTGTGGGGGAGCGAAGTTCACCAAACATCAAATATGACTTTGGATCACTAAAAAATCACAAACATAAATCCTGAACCTGCATAAGCTTCGTATTACTTTCGACACCTGCTAAGCAGAATCCTTGAGAGCTTTTGGCGTGGGTTTGACAGTAAGAGAAAGGCTTTTATTGGTGCTGATTTCACTGTTAAATGCCTTCGGTGAGTCACGGTCAATAAAAAGTTGACCTTGTTTTTTATTGGGCTTCCATTCTTCTTCTTTTTTTTTTGTGCGGACACATTTTGAATGTACGTGAGGTGACGTCAGCTGAAGCGAAGACCTGCGTAATCCTTTTTGCTAATTGATAGGCTTAGAGAATTTACATTGCGATGACCACACTCGAAAGTTGATCCATGGCAGCAGGAGGCGGTGGGACAGGCATGTTTGCAGTGTCAGGTAGACCAGGTTCCAGGAGCATAACGTCACATGTAGGTCAGCGTCAATGAGAGGGCTGTGATTGTACGTGCGTGTCTTTTTAAGCGTCGAGGCCGCCGATGATTTCTCTTTCTGCTTGTGAAGGAAAGAATGCCGAGGAAGTTTTTAAATGACTTAAAGTAGTCAATGCTGTGGTTTCCTGATGCAGATGTTCATCTCGGAGGATTAGTCCGCACTTCATAAGTTCATATGAGACTTAATATTGACCGTGTCCATGGCAACCTTTTGCTTCACTTCACAAAAGTAGAGTGTGAGTCACTTGGCAGACCTGGAGGGACACCTGGTTCAGCAATCGCATAAAGTTCAACCATGTTCACGTCGTCATTAACCCTTACATGTACTCAGTGAATAAAGTAAATCAAATACATACATTTCAGATAGCACTACTTAACCTGTGGAAATGACAAATCATTGAGATTTTGAGTTTTTCTGCTCCATTTTGGTTTAGCTCAGCTCGGTCTTTTTGCCTTCTGGTCAAAGTTGAGGTACTGATGAAGGTGAGCGCCGTCTAGCACAAGAAATTGTATGACGACTTTTGTGTCTGAAGAATGAGGTGTGGGCAAAGTGGAGGAAACTGACTAATATGACATCACAATGTCGTCTGATTTAAAATCTAAATCCACCCCTGGAACTATTTAACAAACTCAAAACTTCTCCAAATAATGGGAGTGGTGTCAGATTTTAAAATTTCATCTTCATGATGAAGTGTGACAGGTAAATTTAAAATTAATTTAAAATCATATGATAATAATCAACGTTTTCCTTACCTGCTCTATTTGCATTGTGTGTACCGTGTGTACATTTTAGTCATTTAAATGACTGGAACAACACATTTGATTGTTAAGAAACCATAAAATATTGTTTTTCAGATATAGAAAGATCATTTTCTTGTGATTTCAAATAATCTCACACAAATTCTTATAAATGCATCGGCTTCGCGGAAGCTCACTGTTGTAGGGAATGGGGCGAAGAAACCAAACGAAAACATATAAATGCATCAATGATTATTATGACGTTTCCATCATTAAACAAAGAAATGGATGGAACCTGAGGAGTAGATCGAGTCGAGTGATAAACATGATCTGTTTAGAATGAATAAATATTTGTTTTAGGATAAAGGCGTATTAGCCAAATAAAACATTTCATATCAATGCATAATAATAAAGACTGCAGTGAGGCGTCAAAGATAACAAAGATGTCTCATTACGATCACCCAACAACCAAAAACCCAGTAATGCAATAACAAGGAAAACAATAATAACATTAAAGTCCGAGGATAGACACACGAAGGTTTACGAGTGAGGTTATGAAAAGAAAAAAGAAGTTCATTACTGTAGCTGCACACAATAAACTTTATATGTTTGTTTTCGAATCGGATTGATTGCCTCCAGATTTATGCTGCCTATCAACCAATAAATCAGCCACTGTTTCACTGGAAAGATTCCAATCCAACCTCCTTCATTATTCCTCTCTAACACAATGCAAAGTCAGTATTAAACAAGCGGGAAAATAACAGGTCTGAAAAACAAATCTGTTCATAAGAGCACACTGAGCCGCCTAAGAAGGTTGCAGGACAGGTTTGTTGAGCCTCAGGGCTTCATGGATCCTCCTCAGCTCCTGCACTCAACCTCTCCCCCCTCAGCAACCACAGCACTGTAAGGCTCCTTTCTCATGCATAACACACATAAACCATTGAAACTGTGTGTCATGCGAGTAGAAGCTTACATTACGCATTTTACAAAGGTAAAAAATCCCAAAACGTCACAGACCTGTGAGGAACATACATGCTGACAAATCTCTGAACTTTCACTTCTAATACAAACACACGGCATTATGGGAGACTTAAGTATAAATGAATGGATGACAAGTACAGCAGCCTATTGTGTTGGGTGCTGGCAGATAGGTGTTATTGACTCTCGGTATCATTAATCCCCTGGTCCTGGTTAAGAAAAACATCGTGGACCAGTGGAAAATCTGATGGATATGTCATCAGTCAGCTTTTCCATGTAATCTACAGACGCCAAATTATTGCTTTTCAGCCCCACCCATCCTGACACAGCCAAGTTAATGTGCACAACAGCACAAACACGCACACACACACACACACACACACAGATACACACACTTCAGCTTTTCCAACGCCCTCAGGTGGACGCTGAGGATGGGAAAGAGATCAACAGAGGGTTGGACTTGGTCAGAGAGTACAAGAGCCAACTTATGTAAGGTGATTCTGTCAGGGCAACTGCCACAGAATTCCAGATACACACACACACACACACATACACGAGCAGGCATCATTGCACCTCCTCCCCAAGTCACTATTAGTCACAGAGAGTCATCTCACACACACAAAAAGAAAAAAAGAATCTTTCATCATCTGAGGCCTTTCACAGCGTTACACTCCTTCGCTTATCAAAACAATCTTTAAAAGGGTTGAACAGATTTCAGCAACGCCAGGAAGCATAGAAATGTAACTGAAGTCATTTTGGGGCTTGGTTAAATCAGATGAAATGAGGCCTATTGTATTTCTGAAGGAGGGCACCGTCCAAATGTTTCCACTATGCCAGAGTCTGAACAGTATCCAGTGTGGCACAACAGGAAATGCCATATTCGTGTCTGTGTTCTGCCTCTGTCACACGGCACAGCAATGGAATGTAAACTCTGTCCACACACACAGACAGTCAGCTATCAGCACTATGTGACCAACAGGCCTCACAGTGCCACCAGCAGGTACGAGAAGGTTCTGAAGCATACAGGAGGAGAAAACATGTGTGTCGTTTTGTTGTAACAGCTGGAGCCTTTACATTTTATTCCTCAGTATCCATTGAGTACTGAGAGTCGTAGTACATTGCTGTTATTTCTCTATTTTCCATCTGTCACGGCTCCAGCTCCAGCTGTGACTCTCTCTCAGAACCACATCTCGTCGGTGCGTGCTTCAAGATCTTGTAAGTGATGCTTCTGAAGGCAACTGTCCATGTGAGCCGTGACAACCACGTTCTGCTTTGCGCCTCTTATAAGCTCCATGTTGAGAAAATCTTTACTGTGCATGTAAAGTATGTCCAGCGGGTGACCGGCTCATGCCTGCTGAAGGTTAGCCACGGTGGACATCTGGTGAAATTGTAGCCCACAGCTGTCACCAGCTTGACATCTCCTTGCTCTCAAATTTATCTCCCGCCACTGGGACATCTGCCTGCGACATGCCAGCGATATCGAGCACATATTTGCAAACGCGAGGAGGTTGCTGGGGACATAGTGGCTGACACAGAAGCCCAGGGGTGTTGGGTGGAAGAGGGCGGGGGTCGCACAGAGGGGAAGGCCGAGGCACTCACTTAGCGTCAAGCCATCACATTCTTCCCTCCTACGCCGGAGGTCAGGCTGGGGGACAGTAAGGGGGTGAGGGGTTTTCTTCAACCGAGGCTCAAACTGACATATTAACCTCCCTCATAAACTCCTCACTTGTTGAGGAACTTGGGCCCTCATTTATCAACATTGCATGGAAAAGGTTCTAAATTCACGCCGACTCATAAAATTTCGAATATTCGAATTTACAAGAAAGTTGGTAGTCATCAAATGTGTGTACGCAGGCCTCACACACACCAGTGTGTGAGCCTGCCTTGATGAATACCACTCATTGTAAATCACCTAAATTGCCACTCTCTAATTAACATAATTGTTATTTATTACATCATGGATTTCTGAATATACTGTATATCACCCTGCAAAAACTATTAGCGGCCGAGTGTACTGCGTATAAGAAATACTGTAGGTAAATACTCACACTGATAATGTGGGCTCATCCTTTTTTCTTTACAGTTTGCTCATTTGGTCCAGTGTCCTGTCTCTGTGAAAGATATTTCATGTAGAGTTCTCATTTTCAACCACAAGATTCTGTTCGTAACTATAAGCACTCACTGATAAATCCCCTACTTTGCTTAGAAACGATCGTACGCACGGCTTACGAACGTTTCTGTTCGTACGCGGCGTTGATAAATGACGGCCCACGCCCTTCAGGCAAAAGTTGCCACTACCCAGACCAGAGTGATTAACATTCTTAAAGGATAAAACCACTGCTTTGACTTATGGCTCATATGTCATGTTTTTACCTTGATAGACAGTGGTTTGGCATGGTTTAATGCTTCTGAGGTATTCAGTGTGGACCCACAACGCCACTGAGTCTTAAAAAGTCCCTAAAACACATCAAAACCAAAACAACGTCATACCCGTGGATCACAAACCATCACTAATAGATAGACAGACGGATAGACAGACAGATAGATAGATACAGGCAGAGAGACAGATAGATAGACAGACAGACAGATAGATAATGATAATAATGTAACAAAGATACTTTAAAGAACGATTACAAAAATGAGGACGGAAGGAAATAAGCAGACATAACCGACATGATGGGCCTTGCTGCTATTCTGTGCTATAAATGTGTGTCTAATATCGCAGTTGTTTTACATATATATGGATTTTAAATAGAATATTCAAAGATGCCATAGTCTGAGGTTTACTCTATACTATAAATTCCTAATACAATATTCAACAAACAATCAAAACTGCTGAAATATTCCCTGATGACCGTATTCATGTTGTATTGACTCCTACGTGTGTCTGGATGTGAGCTCCTGTACAGTATGCAGAAGAGGACAGCTGTTTCCCCCTGTTGGCAAGAAGGTGAATGTTAATTGTCAATCTCTATGCTGAACAAAATGGCATTTGAGCTGAACTTTAATGCCAAGTTACTCCAAACCGTAAGCGGGACCTCATAAATCAAACTGCGTTTTCTGCTTCATAGCTCTAAAATATTTTCATGGGCATCAGATTGCTGTGAGTTATGGCGCATATGTGTATTAGAGGATTGCAATGTGAATAGGGATTCGTTGGTGTGTGTTTTTGTGGGGGGTGGGGGGCGTGGGGTGTATTCTCAATACGTGTCTGGGTCCCTGTGCAGACTCTGCTCATTCTCTTTCCACTTCAGGCCTTCCAGCAGCCTGTCAGCAGTGCTTAGTTTCGCGAATGCTGACTGGCTGCCCATCCTTCTAATGGGGGCATCCTAAAACAAGGGGCACGCTGATTGACATGGCAACACAGATACACACTCATACACAACAAAACATGTCTAACAATGAGAATCAAAAGACTGGTGTCTTTCTAATGTTCAGTAAACTAAAATCTTTGTGACTTTCATCACTTACTCAGGCTAGAAAAGTTGCAGTATTTACTGGAACATCGTGTACCACAGAGTGCCTTACAGAACATTCATTTTGAATGTAATGTATGAGGAATTTAAAAAAAAAAAAAAAGCATGAACATGAATCTGGCTTACAGTGTGTGTGTGTCAGGGTGGTGAACAGCTGCAGTGGTGTGGAATCAGTGAGCAAGTCTTTGTCGAATAATTAAAACATCTGCGCCAGAAAGCAAAGTTCACTGAGATGATAACTGCTGCAGATGATTTTCTAAGTAGTACATACCACGCACAGTCCTTAGGAGTGTGTGGAAGTCTACTCGCTGCCACTTCATCCCATCAACATCGTAGGCTTCACCAGGAGAAGGACAGTGAACTGCAGAACAGAGGAAACCATTTCTTACAATTATCAACAAGATTTAACAAGCTACCAAAGTAAGGATGCATGTTTTTGTCAACATCTGTCAAATATTAGACCGATCAGCAACTGATGAAAAGAAAAGTTTATCTATATCATATCAAGTCAATGGATTAAACGTAAATATTTATGTGTAATTACATTGCATATGATCAGGACTATAACTATCTCATTAGCCAAATCAGGACAAGTATCATGGCAAAATGAATATTAACACAGCCACACCTCCAAAGGCAGTCAGTGACAAAAATACCACAGTGGATGGATGGATGGTATAATTATTAACTGTCCAGGCTGTTTAAGCCTGAGAACTTAGGTAATATCTGATATATGGACTTGGACAACATTAAAAGTAAACTTCCTGTTTAATTTTAATTCTAGATTCCAAAACACAAACGCGTTCTCTTTTGTTATTGATTCACATCTGTTTCACACCATCATCTTCCTGACTCCTCCTACTCACATTAAACATCAATTTCTTGACACAAGTGTGACTAAATTGTTCCGGCCATTGTAAACTCACCAGTCTCACAAGCGAAACTCTCCGGTTCTTCGAAGGTACTTGGGTTCGGTCATCGTTCACATGAACCGATGTTTCTATAGAAACCACAAATTATATTTGTTAATTATATATTTTTTTAATGCAGAAACTAAAGGAGCAAACAAAGAGGCTGCCAACATAGCACCTAACAGTCTTATTCAAATACAAGATTACATTTGTGTTGAATTCTTAAAAAATTGTGATTTTGGTTCACCAATAATCCCTCTCTAATTTCACTGTACGCACTGATATAAGGGCAGCAAAGGCCAATAAACATGTCTAACATTTCTTGAATGTCCGTCATAACTTTTGTTTTCCATAACAAGAATCTAGGGTGTGTTAGGGCTGTAACATTCTACATAGTTGAGAGGGTTTGTGGATTTGACAGGTTTCCAAGCGTCCCATAGGCCCGAGTTCAGTGAAGGCCTCCAGACACAACAGTGACAGCTGGGGGAGGGATAAATAAAAACACGATCTCCATTACAAGACAGCAATCCAGACAACAACCCAGGAGCCCTCATTTGTGTACGTGCAAACACAACCACATACAGCGCCTGCTTGAACAAATACATGCATGCGCACACGCATGTTTGTATTTTAACGCGTTCAACCCGTTGCACTTACTGCATGCACTGCTGCAAGGGCAACAGATGGAAAAAGAGGAGAGGAAAGTACCGCAAGAATATAATAAATGCTTTTGGACTTGGCCTGTTAGCAACCAGCATTCCACTGACAGGTGTAACATGTTTACCAAACAAACAGGCAACAGAGATGTCAAAAAATGAAAACGGTGCGTGGAGGCTACATGACCTGTGAAAAGAAGCCGGGTATCCAAGCTGGCATATCTGCGAGGGCTTTGAAGGTATTTCAGAGAGATGAGAAGTCGGCGTGCCACCCCAGGACTGCAGGAGTGTCTCACAGAATTTGTCTTATGTTCCTCGCCCCAAGCATCCCAAGCAGCTCTGGTTGTTAGCTGGGGCCAAACAAGGTCACAGGCACTGATGGGCAGTTTTTAAGCTTCTCACTTTACCAATCAAATTCCACTGCAGGGCAATGGGAGCATCGTCTCACATCACAGCCGAGCAGAAGAGCTACTTGGACCTGTCTGGCCAGACATGGAGACTTCCGCTGTGGTTTGACCTCCAACAAAAGCACTTCAAGAAAATCATCTGTCTGACATGTCTCAAATGAACCGCTTCCTCTTTGTCTGAAGCCGAATGAAATATTTTCATCCTACACATTATGTAGTAAGCAATTTTTTGTAAAAAAAAAAAAAATACATGAATTTTACATTTACAGTCCTGGAAAAATGATGCAGGTAGTCCTGTGCCTCATGGCAATGTTATCCATTTTCCGTGACGTACAAAGAGGTATAATGAAGGCTTCATCAGCCAGGGGCACCTGGTTTGGGTAAATAAACATAACAAGACAATGGTGGAAAACACAAGGAGAAGAAGCCTCATCATTCAGATATTAAGGTACATAAAAGAAAATGGAAAATGGTTGAACAAGTGTTGTGCTGAAACCCAACTTCCATGCAAATTCTGATTCCAACACAAGTCTCACTTTTGCTGGTTAGTTTCAGCATGTTTGGTTTGGTTTGGTCACTAAAACCATAGATTAAGGATCTGTCCTCCTAATACTATGTTATTTTATTAGTTTTTTTATGCAAATCCAAGGATTATCAATTTAATATTAAAAGATAACAATGCCTCCGTTCTGCAGTTAATCAGCCATTAAATAACATATTTTCTAGAAGAAGCAGATATGTTTGTGTACGTGATAAATAATTATGTAATAATGTAGCATGAATGATTATAACTTAGAAACGTTTTGGAAACACATGTATTAGTAAAGGTACCACAACACACAAGGCACCAGGGTGTGAAACTGACTGACAGAAGACTTTACAGAAATTGTTCCTGTTTCAGTTTACCTAACAGTGAATAATTCCACTCTGGGTGTTACTCCTTGTCAGAGGTATGTTTTACTGTTGTCCGCAGCAATTTCATACCTGCCCGTTGATCAGTTTGTTCTGGTGAGTATAATTGGAGTCATATTCTATAGCCCAAGGCTCTGACTTACCTTTGCACATTGGAATGCACTCATTAGAGAGCATTGAAAGTCATTTATCATGCCACGGGTTGTGTTTTTTTCTTTGACACATGTATACACTGACTGTATTGTGAATACAGATTAAAACCTGATGCCTCTATCGCTGAGATAGAAAGGAAACACAACATCCCCCTGCCTATGACAAACTCAAGCACCTTTTCAAAATAAAACTAACCTTTTCATTGGTCTGAATCGGGGGACGCCTACATTTGCATGCATGGCAATGATGGAGGAAATTAATTTCAAAGTAATGTAGGCAAGTCTAATAGAGTGTTCCAGACAACTTGGAAGTCTAATACTTCCTACCTTGTACTACTTCAAAAAATGCTACGGATTGGATTTGTGATCCAACCAGGAAACTGGACCAGTTTCATCTATGATGAATTCCACAAGACGAAGTTTCTTTGACTTCAGTGAAGGTAGCAGCTCACATTCAGTCAAAAATATGACACAAAATGCTTGTCAAATTATTTATTTTTTTTAATTTTATGAACATTGTTTTATTTCTATATTGGATAACAGATCCAAACATGTAGTCAGTGTATATATATAAATCATCATAAAGTAAATATTATTCTTCATTTTTCTATTGCATTGCAATTCGCAGTAAACACGCTATGAGGCATTCACACAGAAGCCATGTTTCTTGTTTGCAGTTAGCATTGTAAGTCATGTAAAATGACTAATGTTATGCAGTCTGATATTTCCCAGCCTTTCAGCACTCTACATGAACATACAACACACACACAAAACACTACATTGCTTACAATCAGCATTTGCACAATATGTAGTTCTTTCTCACACAGATCGTTACATCCTTGTTAAAAGTAATCATTCATCCCTGCAGTAATGTGGCTAGTGTAGCTGACATAGCCTTTTAGCTAGCTAGCAATAACTCAAAACTAGTAACCGTTAACGTCGAGGCAAAATTAGAATTAATTTTGAGGCAATATTTTTATGTGAAGAGCGTTTGCTGCCTTCACGGGAGGATGGAGAGGATTTACACCACGTGGTAATCTGAAGATGTAACATGTTAGCTCAATATATTACAACCTCTTCTCAGCTTCCATTTGATCATCCTGTAGCTGATTCAGACTAGTTTGGATCATATTTGCACCACAAACAAATCTCTTCGGCACGTTGTAAAAAGGATCTGTGTGCGATTGATTTGGTCTGTATTCAAAAGAGAGCAGCAGTTACAGTTAAAGAACAACCCATTGCAACAAACTGTGCTTCCGTGGTATAATGATACAGAATGTAGACTGTAGGTAGATTTTTAGGGCTGAGAAGAATGATTTTTAAGGTGAAAGGATCATCTGAGGACATCTGAGGACGGAACAGATGAGCGATGCTCCCTTCCATCTCCTGAGCATATCTGTACCTTCACTCATCCTATATCCTGGCATTAAAAGTAAATCAAACGTCAAGCCGTCAGCCAAGTTAAGAGACAACTTAACGGACATAAAAAAAAAAAGGCATTTGAAAAGAGAGCTTAGAGAATGCAAAACACTGCGGCCAATTAAACAGAAACATGACGCAACATGAAAAGTGCATCATCTGAACAAAACAAACATTTTAAGGAGCTCTTCATTCTTTCAAATATTGGATGACATGGAAATCCCTGAAGCATTTTACCATCATTCTCCTGAAGAATGCTTTTGTTAACACGCAGATAAAGTCTGGGTATTAAAGACGTGATTACAGGTATTCCATGTCCTCCATAGTAACCAAACAAAATAAACACACCACTAATAATAAAACATGTATTCTTGAAATAATGTTGCACATTTGCGTCACCATCTGGAGGAGCAATTGCAAAACTCTGCAAAACTTTCTCTGGAGGGGTTAAACTACATAACTTGATGAATCCTCATTTATCTGGAAGTTAATCCTGTTTTTGTGTACATCTTTTACTTGAAGAGCAGAAATATGGATGATGTGCCTTGCTCCAGGCCAAAGCAGAGCTTGATCCAGGATTAGAGACACGTCCTCATTCTGGAAGGAAACATGTTAACTCCTTCAGACCCTAGGGTTATGATACAGGATACTCAAGGTGCTGGACTTAACCATATAGTTTCCCTTTTGGAATAACAGCTGCATGTATTCCAGGGACATTCATCACTTGACCCTGTTTCCTGATGCCGTTAAAAGTCTAATTGATCTCTTAGAGCGCTCAAATTCACATACATATGCATTTCTAATTACAAAGGACATTGTGACTTTATGGATTCAGATTTTCACACAAAAAAACCTCTTTTGGACCTTAAGTTTGTGACTAAGTACTAAATCTAGATCAACGTTACCCTGAACCATCTTAAATGATATTACAAAATTTTACGACTTTCAGAAAATTGCGTGCAAAACATTTTTTCTATAATTTGGTGCATTTCTGATGATTTCTACCATTCAGTAACCAGGTCCTATAATAGACCTGTAGTCTATACCCTTATGTAACATTAAAGACGATCCATGGAATGCTTGTAAAATCCTCGAAAAGTTACTCTACATTAAGCTATAAGTTGAGCTACACACAAATATGTTCATTGTTGCCTGAGAAAGTGAGTTCCTATGACAACTGAGAGTTAAAGGCCTGTATTTTTTTATGGATCGGTATCCTACAGTAACTTCTGAGTGCCTTCTCACATCAGTTCACTGCTTGTGCAATGTCAACCCATAACACACAGTAGTTAAGAAAATGTTGTGGATGTACAATGGGCATTTTGAGGAAAAATAGTACCCAAAGAAAATGTACTTTAGAAGGCATTACTGTCATAATTGCATGACATAGTTCTATTTGGGAGCATTAAGCTTTTATTGTTGGTTTCATAACTTAAATTTTTATGCTCATGAAGAGCGTCAAGCGGGTCCAGTCAAAGGCCTACAGACCAGGTAGGAACAATGTGGTTCCTTCAGGGAGTTCCTTGGTCACATCCCCGCTCAAGTTGAATCAATTATTGTGACCTGTGTTTTTTTTTTTTTTTTTAGTGTTTTAATTTTTTTCAACATTGCTTTACATCATCAGTAATTCCAAGCTCAGATAAAAGTAGCAATGCCTTTTTAAATACATTCTGAGTGGGCTCTTTAGGTCCCCTCATCACCTTGCCCCTACTCGTCAGTCCACACTTTTGTTATTTGTGCGTTTTCTATAAAATCTTCCAAGGTCATTGGTTTTGTTTGACATTCGATTTCTATTGGGACTGAAAAGCAGTTACTGAACCATCAGCGAGTACGCACCCTGACATATCACGGAAGAGAGAAAAGCATAAATCAACATTTTTTTATCACTTGTGAAAAATCAGAGGATAGGCAGTATTAAGCAAAGCGGAGCGATACATGGTAAACACAAAAATTTTTCCAGCTCAGTATGCCCTGTAAAAATATACTACAAATAATGAAACTAAACTGACAAATGCGCCCCATGCTCCAGTGAATCTCTAAGGAGCTGAATGTCACAGGAATGAGCTTTTAACACAAGAACTGGGGGAGGAAGAAAGGAGTCCCATTGCGAAAGAGTTGAATTACCATATCAGTGAGGAGGAAATACAAAGCTCCTTGAGACTGGCAGGGGATCCATCATCCAGTGAAGAGCCGCGTTGAAATGTGGATATTTCTGAGCATTCAGTCCCCACACACTGGTAATAAGAGGAGGACATCACACAGTAATTTCAACATCATACAGTGTGTTTGGAGAATCCGGGCATAACTCAAATAAAAGTGGAATGATTTTTAAAAATAACGTTTGGCCAAACCAAGTAGTTTTAGTTTGCGTAAACATGTACTCCGCAGGAACTCAGTCACCTCTAAATAATAATATTCAAGCAACTAGAAAGTACACTCCACCACCAAAGGCTGAACATATCCACTTCTAAAATTATGGATAAAATTTAACAGTTGTTCTTCTAAGGCCACCTTCAAGTCAAATTCTTTTTTCACAAACAGTGAGTGCATATGTCCACTATGTTTGGTCACAACAGATGCGCTCACTGATAACATAGCACTATCTGAACAGCAAGCCACGCCCACTAAACTTTGGCAACAAAATTTTAGCAAAACAGTAAGAAAAATAAAAGAACAAAGAAATCAACGTGGCTGCATCCTGATAATCTACAGGCAAAGACTTGACAAGTAACCCAAAATTATAAGTGTAGATACAAAAAAAAAGAAAAAAAAGAAACGGTGGAAAATCAAGTTGCCACGCCCATTTGTGGCTTTCCTATGGAAGGAATTTCAGGGACGTTTTTTTGATTTTATGACTTTCAGTTTAAAAGTTATAAGCTGAACAGAATAAGCGGTTACTGCAGTACCACCATTAGGCTGAAGATGAGCATTTGAGGTATTCTGCTAACAGACAGATAAATGGACAAAGAAACAAACACACAAACCAGAGAAACCAGAGAAACCTTGGTGGTGGTACTTAGAGAGGAAGGACAAATGTAGAGGGGTTAGAAGCCAAGGTTTCCTCGTGCCATGGAGTAGCCTAATTTGTTCTGGTTTCCGACGAAAGACATCAGACCCACATAGGCCTCTATGTTGATGGGCTGATTCAGGACCAGGACCCCGTTGGCTTTTCCAGGAACAGGTTTTGTGGCGTGGGCTTTCTCGGCTGCCTGTTTGAGCTGTTCACGAAAATTGAGGATCTGTAGCAGGAGAGCAGGACAGTTCAGAAACATGTAAGGATCAAAATGGTCCAGATTCACTGAAATTCAACTTCCTGCATTCTGTGAGTGAGATGTGAGCTGAGTGTGATTGTACAGTACACTCAAAGTTCACCTTGCAGTTATTGGAATATTTAGTCTGGGTTTTCGCTGGAATTTCTGACTTTTACATAATTCCTTAACACCAAATGTCGGGCATAAATCTTTGTTGACACGGTTTAAATTTTATTACCCCATTACTCACTGCTCCCCCTTCTTAACACAAAACCTTGTGGTATAATTTAATAATTATTGTCTGATGTTGAAATTTCAGTGTCCAATTTCCAGACACATCAAATATTTATGTTTTGGTTTTTATTCATGAGTCATTGTTTGTAAAAACAAGTCAAATCAAGGTATGATGACCTGTTTCATACACTGTGTGTCATTTCACAGCATTTTACTTACCAATTCAAATAACATCTTACTCTTGAATGATATTTTAATCTACTAAATAATTTGCCAGAAAGGAAGAAAAACAGCTGAGCTGAGCTGTCCTCTTTCCTTCTCTCGGTGCAGTCAGATGACTGACAAGAGTGCATTTTAAACTTAAATCACCATGAGACAAGACAAGACAGATTACCGAGACACAAAGACTAATGCTACCGTTAGCATTAGCTAGCCCAGTCAATTAGAATAGTACGCTAGCATGCTAATGGTAAATGGACTGCATTTCCATAGCGCTTTACAGCATTTGCCTCACATTCACCCATTCATACACACATTCACACACCGACAGCCGAGGTAACCATGCAAGGCCCACTTGCTTGTCGGGATATTAATGAATATCTTTGATGTTCCAAAATCAATAATCTGTAATTCAGTAGATCTGTAGTATTTACGTAGCAGCTAGAAAGCTGGGGTGTCGGGGAGCTCTTTTCTGCTAGCTGATGACCTTATTACTGAAAACTCTCATTGACAAGCTAACAGAATTAGCATAAATATCATGAGAAACGCAGCTGTAGTTTGCAATGAAAGCAAATGCGTCATAAAAATAGGCGTTCCACTAACAGTGACAGGGCACACACAGTATTAAATTTGGCGTAAGCTTAAAAAATGACGTTTTAGATTCTATGGAGGGACCATACGTGGTCCACAGAACCATTCCAACCACACTCCTTTCTCACCGCTTGAACTTACTTCACAGACAGAGGTGAACTTGTCATTGGCGTTCCTCACAGGGTGGTACGTGAAGGTGATAAAGGGGTAGTCGGTGGTGAAGGGGTTCCATCTGGAGGAAAAGGACGGCTCTCTCAGTCTGTCCCAGAAGATCCGCACCCCCTCCCCTTCTCTCCTAAACACGTCAACACCAAAGGAACAAAGCGTCACATTCCACCGTTAACGCTGTCATCAGCTCAATTGGCATTTTCTGTAAGAGGCTTTTATAAAATTCATATCACGTCAGGTTAGATTCACAGGAAAAAAAACAACAACTCATTAATTTCTTTAGGGCAAATAAATAAAGCCAGACTTAGAGATAATCTACGGTGTATTCATCACATTTTCTTTCTTTCATGGGTCTTTCTTTAGTGGTTTTTAAGTAAATAGCTTTGAATGAAAAAGCCCCCAGGAAACTCCTGTCTTTTCTCAGCCTAATAAAACGTCAGAAGACTGGGAGCAAACAAAGCTCCCAAAACTTGCAGATGGCATCACTGAAACGATGTTGATGTTGATCTACAGTACATGTTGTGAGAGTCTGACCTGTTACTGTTACATGTGGCTCAATGTGTTTAATGTGGATAAAAGGACCAAACAAAAACGAGCATCACAGAGACCAACGGATTGATGGACTGAAGTAAAAAAAAAAAAAAATCTTAACTGTAGAAAATGTAAAAAAGTATAGTCCAGCATTTTTACAGTGCTGTGCCATGGGTGTGTGAATGGCAGGTTAGTTGAGTTTAGTATTTGTGTGCGTGTGATCATCACCTGCAATAACAAAGAATGCAGCAACTGTCAGATAAAACCTGACACCTGACAAATCAGGTTCCACTCCTCTGAAGGTGACTGAATTCTTGAAAACAGCTGTTTGTTCTGTCTGTTTCATCTCATTTGTTAATGTTAAAATTTCTTTGTTATGCTATTTTTTTGTTTTTAGCTAAAACACCATCTTCCAAAAGAAAATGCCCTCACACACACAAAGAGGGAGAATACTATGCACATCAAGACTTGATAATTCTCTTACACATGATATCATATAATAGTTGTTTTGTTTTGTTACCAAATGCTTTAAATGAATGATTTTCAACTTTTGTTACGACCATGTCCCATTCCAAAATTACTGACAGAAATGGAACTGTTGATATAATTGATAATTGATGTTTCTTTTGTTTTTTGCATCAGTGGTGAGTGCAAACGCCCCCAACATTTAGTCACAATAGATTAATACATTCATGAAACAGCACTTGTTGAAGAATGAGCCATGACCTCTCAACTTCGGAAGGAAATAATTTCAAAGGATCAAAGAATATAAACAAAACACACAACTTTTTACCGACTAATTAAATAAAATTTTGTAACCATTGACCTAAAATTGTAGGAGGAGAATGAAGGAAAAAAACAAAGCTTTAGGAAAATTTCCGCCACTGGTTGGGGCCAAGTGGGTGTGGCCAATAAGGATGGCTGCGAACAGCCCTGAGAAAATAATGTTGACTTAATGAATTAAGGTTAAAAAGTTATAGATCTAAATGTGGACATGGGACATTACAGCGCCACCATGAGTCAAACTGTGACCAGAACGTTCTTTTCTGGTTCACGTCCAACCTGCCCACAGTTTCATTGAAATCCATGCATCCTAAAAGCCAAGCTTATAAACTACGCTTGCTAGTGCTCACCAGAGCTTAAATACAAGGATCTGAATTATGTATTATGTATCATGTTTAATCTACACGCCCGTGTGCATAAAAGGAAAATAAATCAGAACGCAGGTGATTTCTCAAGAGTGTTCTGATTTTCATGATGAGCTGTCATGCTGATGTCCTCATTTTACCACTTAAGCTTGTGCAAGAGCATTTCCTGGCAAATAAAATTAAACACCTGAGGCTAAACAATAGCAGCGTAGCAGTTGATATGTCACGGTCCAAGGGAGGGGCTCCATCATAATGCAATCATCCAACCCTGTTTACGCAACTACCTTCACAATGATAGTGCTGCTGCTGCTGAACTTTGCGTTCTTTCCTCCAAAGCAAATGTTTTTGCAAGGGGAAAGGGGGAGGAAAGAAGCGTCAGAGTGGTATAAAAGCAAAGCCCAGGTTAAAAGATTAGATTTCATCGTAAGTGAGCGAAGATGGGTGTGTGGGGAGGAGGGGCAGGGGGGGTTACAATTGTGCACATTTCCCTTTGAGAGAGTGCACAGCTATTGCCCTGGTATAAATGGGAATATAAAAAAAGCTTTGTGAATTCCACAGGTAAGCTATCACAGGGAGAGGACCAGCCCAAACAGGCAGAGCAGGGCTGGGCTTTCCAGCCAGAGGCCTTGGAAGTCTTCACGGTGTTTATGTGGCAGGGCTGGGGTTTGGACTTTCACTGCGCCTCAATTCAATGCAGACACAAATGCCTAGAAACAGCAAAAGCAGAGTACAGCGCTTATGATAAGAACCTTTCCTCAGGGTGACAAAGTCTGTGTCGACGACAATTTCAAAAAGCAAGCCTCTCAAACATTCAAGCAGGGGGGAAAAAAACAGAACGCCTGACCTTCTCCATGGATTTCCACTTAATCCTAGTTTATACAAAAAGCACACATGGATAACAAAAACACTGTATTCTTAGTTGAGCTTAGATGAGGACAAGCTACTAAAAATTCCTCCGGAGGCTTTCAGCTGCTTTGGACTCATAAGTCAACACACAAGATAAATATCAGGCCCAGCTTCAGTTGTCATGGCAAGCGTCCCGTATTGTCTTTGAGTGAACAAACAAATCCACTCCGATTGCTCAATAGAGCCTGACAGCCATCCTTACATATCCACCCAAGAAGCCATCCTGTGCTGTGATTGAGTTAGAATAACAGGAACAGGGTGGTGTAATGTCAGCATACCTGTTATACCCTTGAAATTCCTATAACGCTCCAAAACATTTATTTTATGAGTGAAGCTGATAGTGCAGCCTCCTGCAGCATGTTGGATGTCATTATGCATGAAGCTATGATATCATAGCTGCAAGTGGTTGGCAAATACATTTCCATCTTGAATCTACATGTTAAAAGCTGTATCCACTAGGAGTAAAGATGCGGAGTGGCATGCCCAAAACGGAAAAAGCGCACATGCAGAATATGTAATTTATGCTGTGTTTGAATATTTTACTTTACTGGAAGAAACAACGTATTTTTTTTCCTATGCAAATAAATGAAGCGTATTCATATCTTCGGTTGTTGGGGATTTTGTTGTGCCGCAGTTGTGGTCATAATTCATTAAATAATTGTCATAAATCTCAAGATTCATGACAACAAAAGGTGACCTAGTTTGATTGATAAGTTCTGAGCCACACCGTAAGAGTGCAAAGGATGTTTTTTTTCATATCAGATGCCTTCTTTTGGCCTTAGTGCTTAAATGACTCGAATGCCAAAGGTACCAAAGGTTTCAGTAACTTGTACCAGAGGGGGAAACTCACAGTAATGCTGTACTTGCGGGCTGCTACCCGTAATTGTGGCTTTGAACTAGTTTAGACCTCAAGACTAGTTTTACCTCTTCAAACCCCCGTAAATCTTTCCATGGAGGCTGTTTGGCCCCACATGATGATGTCACGACAATTGTGTGGGTTTCTGTTTTCATTTTGAACTTCAGTGAAACTCCAATAAAATCCCCCTAGCATTGTTGGCTGAAGTGTGTTCAGTTGGAATGACATTAGATGAAATGAAATAAGTTAAATTGTTCACACTTGGCTTAGCTCTGATCAATTAGCTAGAGTGCTTTTAGCATTTTGCGGGTATTCAGTAAACCAAAGTGGTTCTAGAATAAATAAAGTCAATCATTCGCGTCAAAATGTCCAGCTCGCCATATGAATTGTTTTACTAATGGATCTACTGGATACTGGAAATAGTTTTAAAGGTCCTCACACTTAATTAAAGTTCGGCAATAGAGATTGTTTTGCTGGAGAAGTGAAAAGAAGTATGCGTGTGTATGTCCATCCTTTTCCTTTTATGACACACACACCCTGTCCAAAAGCACCACATGCGTAGGGCAGGGCAAAGATGCTTAAGCCAACATGTAAAAACCTCATTTTGGTTCATCGGTTATGACCATGCTGCTCAGAATTTTTTTACAACAAATAACATTAGCACTACAGCGATTACAGCTTTTTTCATTTATTACTTCTGCCAATGAAGTTATGTTTTACCTGCGTGTGTTAGCCGGATTACTCAAGAGCCTGAACAAATTAGGGAAACTTGTAGGAAGGTTGGAAAAAAGCTCAATGAAGAATCAAATTTAGAGTGGCAAGCATTTAAAAAAAGTCCAAAAATTACAAGGACATTTTAATGCATTTTTTAAATTCTATTTCTTTTCAAAGTAATTGAGCAATTTCCTTAACAAAAACAGTCACATTTATTCCCTGTATGAGTACAAATTGATCTAAATACTGTATATAAAACACACCCTTTATAAAAATAAAATGAATTGAGTCTTGTTCTCTCCTCTCAGCACAGTTAAAGGTGTGAAGCCCAAGAATGAACTCAATTTTGCCTCTTTGGCTGATTGTTTTCCCCCCCAAAAAAAATCATCATCCACAAACAAATACTTTTTTATTCACTTTTCAAGACTTCAGCATAGCACTGACAGAAAGAGAATTTGAATGTACGATACTGTGTAAAGTCATGTATCATGTCGACGACAGTTTAAATAGCTGTGCTGCCCTCTGTTGTCCGAATGTGTAAGCTGCTTTGGTTTCTGCATGTCATGCAGACGAGAATGAGGAGATGATGATTATTTATTTATATTTATTTACTCAGGTGAGGTCTGCATACTAAAATTGCAAATATGGACTATAAAAATGG